>JAPJBO010001749.1:0-30626 GCA_030068145.1 Diplonema papillatum
ATGCGTGCGAGGTACTCTCAAAACTTTTAAAAACCGTCGGGGATGCGCTGGAGCGAACGGTGACGGACCGCTTCTGCCAGGCAGGAAGCTGGAGAAGATGGGGTCGCTGAGAACGGTGGGAGCCCCGCCGTGCCTCACGGGGTACGAGATGAGGCCGATCTTCCGTGGTGGTACGGAGACGATGGAAGTGCTCGAGACACAGCTGACGACGGCACGAGGCGTGAGGGATGGATCTTTTCCTGACGTACGGAGGTGGAAGGGCGGAGCGTGCGGCGAGATGGGCGATGTTCAACGCTACGGAACACGAAAGTGGAGTGAGCGGGTGTGCCACGAGCACTAGAAGTGCGGCGTGTGAAAGCGCCGGTGCAGCAACCGATGAACCTGGACGAGCAATCGAAGAAGAAGCGAGGCACCAAACGCGCCTGAGCGCGACGATCAAGTCGAGCTAAAGAGGCGAAAGCATGGTCACGTACGAAGAGATAACCGCGACACCGCAAATCGCCACAGATGATTTGTATTCTAACCCAAACTATCAGAGGCGGTCGCGGTCGAGACGGCAACCCGAGCGAGGAGTAAGGTTGATAACCAGAATGACTGTCATAATGGCCATGCTGAAGGCAAGGTTGCGTTGCAGGAGGAGAAACTGGTGCTTGGCCGAGGATAAGATGGCTATGGCGGCACGGGCAGAACAGAGCGCACGCCTTCGCAGTCCCAGGACCTCCGCCCACTTGCATACAGCCGTCGATTGGCCTTTCCCAAGAGGACGAGTTGGAATGCAGGTACCATCTCCGGAGAGCTTCCGGTTTCTCCCAGAGTAGAGGAGCTGATGCAAACGCCACCTGATTGCGGATCACCTTCTTGCCCAAACCCAAGAGGGATAGGAGTGTCGGAATGGCGCGCAAGGAGAGGCTCTGGCTTGTTTGCTTCTTTCGCTGGCGAGAGGAAGACTTCGGACACGGCAAAGCCTTGGGCTTTTCGGGCTCTGCATCCTTCTGTTCCAGAGATCTTGCCCACAACAAAATTAGCCTTGAATGGCATGCTTCGGGTGAGGGCATGCAGTTTATCAAGAAGTAACTTCTTATCAGCTCCCTTCCATGCAGACACAAGTTGGACTCAAGCACATCCTTTCGTCTATCACCGGACTCTTGATTGTGTGCTGCCAAATTTATCTGTGGGCTGTCCAAGATATCCTGCAGATCTCCATCGGTCAGGCCGTTATTTTCAAGGACCAGTACAAGCACGCAATGGTAGCAACTGAAGCTTTTCCTTCAGTCCTCTTGGGGAACGTTGAAGGGAGCCCGGTAGCGAGCTTTACTTAGCTTCCTGTAAGCGTGAGCCAACCGACTTCTGCGAGTCCTACGATAGCGTTCGAGTCTACATTCCAACGAATCCTCCATGCCACGGCGACACGAAGCACCACCCCCCCCCACCCCGAAGGCTCCATTTTTCAAAAGGCTTGGCCCTTCTGTGGAAAGCCCAAGCAAGAGGAACCGTCTTGCTCACTCCAAAGCTCCCGGTTTGGCGCCGGTGTGTGGCGCTTGAAAAAAATCACTACAAAAAAAAAAGACACCCCAAGGTCAGTTCCCCGTAGTTCCCCCGTAGTTCCCCCTGGCTATACCGACCACACCACTACCCTTATAGCACTTTCAAATCTTTTTATTTAGCTTATAGCCACAAAAAACTTTTTATTTAGCTTATAGCCACAAAAAACTTTTTATTTAGCTTATAGCCAGGAGGTCCTGAAACTTTTTTTTTAGCTTAAAGCCACCTGGTGAAAACTTGGTCGAACTTTTTGGTCAAAATTTTTTGGTCAAAAAATTGGCCAAAAAATTTGTTCAAGAAAAACCCCGGAGTTTCAAGCGAACTTTCACTCTAAAAATCGGTCAAATTTTTTGGTCAAAAAAGTTGGTCAATTGTTAGCCAATCTGAGAAAAATCACACACGGAATTCGAACCCAGAAAACCCTTTGCCGTGCTGTGCCAGCTACTGGAGTGGCCACACCTATTTGCACACGTTCATCTTCGCTGCAGGTAGGGGTTTTCGGGCCCACCCGGAGCGAGTCCAACCTTCTCCACGTCTTATCATCTCATCACTCGAAACACCACCACGTCGTATCATCTTATCATTGCTTGAATTTTTGGAGTCTGATACTCGAAACAGTCTAGATAGGTCACCCACGTGTGTTTACGCCCGAAGGCTACATAAGAACCGACTTGAAAAATCGTCCACAAAGAGCTTGCCGCCGTTTGCGTTAAAGAGAGTGTCATCGAAAAGTACTCTGGTCTGAACTCTGCGAGCTATGTATCATGTTT
Organism: Diplonema papillatum; assembly: GCA_030068145.1. Lineage (NCBI taxonomy): Eukaryota > Euglenozoa > Diplonemea > Diplonemida > Diplonemidae > Diplonema > Diplonema papillatum. The sequence goes on from JAPJBO010001749.1 coordinate 2,313, forward strand.
CCCGGTTTCTCTTTCAGCACCCGTATGCTCGCAACATTTATGCCCGGTACTTCCAGTCTTTTAGCGTGTTGCACCCCTTGCTCCCACTACGGCCGTCCAGATGCCGCCGGGTTGCAGGAATCTGATAGTCCCTGTCACGAACACCGCCACGAACTCGCTGACGAAGAAGGTTGTTGGAGGTCAAGAGAGTTAACAACGCAATGGTTGCCAAAGTGTTGCGCCGCAAGTCGGCAGTCGCAAATCGGCAGAAAGGGGGTCCAAGTAAACGAGACCTAAGCAAAGTTGAAATGGGATGAGATTAGACGCTACCCCAGAATCACCTTGACTCCCCCAAACGTATCCCACACATTGAAGCTTAAAACTTGCAACTTGAAATTGGAAACTTGAGTTCGAATCCAAATCGCACAGTTGTCACAGTCAATGGCTGGGTAAATGGTTCGAATCCGCCATGGGTGTGTTCTCAGGGATTGGAGTCTAATTGTCGACCAAAGAAATTGACCCAAAATTCGGCCAAAATTTTGACCCAAAAAAATCGACCAAAAAAACGACCGAAAATTTTGACCAAAATTTCGGCCAAAATTTTGACCAAAACAAATCGACCAAAAATCGACCAAAAAATCGACCAAAAGTTTGACCAAAAATTCGACCAAAATTTCGGCCAAAATTTTGCCAACTCAGAAAAATGACCAAAATTTTGCAAAATGTGGCTCGAAGCTAATAAAAAAGTTTTTTGTGGCTATAAGCTAAATAAAAAGTTTTTTGTGGCTATAAGCTAAATAAAAAGTTTCAGGCCCTCCTGGCTATAAGCTAAATAAAAAGTTTTTTGTGGCTATAAGCTAAATAAAAAGTTTCTTGGTGGCTATAAGCTAATTATCCCAATTAAAAAACATGTGGTGGCTGTAAGGGAATAAAAAACATTGACGTGGCTATAAGGGAATAAAATTCTTTTTTCGTGGCTATAAGGGAATAAAAAAAAAATCGTGGTGGCTATAAGGGAATAAACCCTAAAAAAATTTATAGTCCTGGCAGGAAATAAAGGCTTTTTTATAGAACGGATTTTTGCTTGCGAGGCCAGTATGAAAAGTGCCGTCCAGAAATAAAAAAATTTATTTCCTGGACATTCTAATGCACTAAACTGGCAAAGGTGATACACCCAGTGCACCCATCATGGTACTGGACCCCTACAAAAACATGTTTTGAGGCCGTTGCGCTACTCAAAATTCGTCGGAAACACCTCAATGGCTCGCATTTGCTGCAAAACTCCTCAAAAACGTCGACAAAAATCAAACACATTACCAGGTTGCAGAGACTATCAAACCGGCCTCATTGCAAAGTCACCACCGCCACCCACACCGACAGTTGCTGCTCTGGTCGCATCCGCTGCAACTCAGACAGTAACTGTGCCGGCAGCACCCTATGCAACCCAACTATTGGCTGCACCGGTCACATTCTCTGCACTCAGACAGTTGCTTTGCCGGTTGCACCTTGTGCAACACACAGTTGCTGCACTGGTCGCATCCTCTGCAACTCAGGAGCTACCGTGTAGGTTGTACCCTGTGCAACACAGACATTTGCTGCACCAGTCGCCTACCATGCAGCTCAGGCAGCTGTTACACACCAGTCACGCACCACGCTACGTCAACATCAAGATGGAGTAGAAAAAATACCCATTCTGCACGTTAGCTTGTGAATCTGACCCCTTTCCTAGATTATACCTTGGAAGTTTGTGCTCAGAAGTGCAAAAGGTCTAACTGGCAAAGGTGATACACCCAGTGCACCCATGATAGTACTGGACCCATGATTAGAGGCCGTTGCGCTACTCAAAATTCGTCGGAAACACCGCAATAGCTTGCATTTGCTGTAAGACTCCTCAAAAACGTCGACAAGAATCAAACACATTACCAGGTTGCAGAGACTATCAAACCGGCCTCATTGCAAAGTCACCACCGCCGCCCACACCTGGTCGCATCCGCTGCAACTTAGACAGCAGCTGTGCCGGCAGCACACTATGCAACCCAACCATTTGCTGCACCGGTCACATTCTCTGCACTCAGACAGTTGCTTTGCCGGTTACACCTTGTGCAACACACAGTTGCTGCACTGGTCGCATCCTCTGCAACTCAGGAGTTACTGTGTAGGTTGTACCCTGTGCAACACAGACATTTGCTGCACCAGTTGCCTACCATGCAGCTCAGGCAGCTGCTACACACCAGTCACGCACCACGCTACGTCAACCTCAAGTGGAAGCCTGCTCCATTGCAAACTTGTGTGGACGACGTACTTCGAATACCTCCTGTGTGCACTATTGTGTTCGGAAGCCTGCTCTCCATTGCAAAAGTTTTGTGTCTGCGCCCCCCTCTCCTTTCCCTTTGCAAATCCAAAATATTTGCAGTGTTAGGGGTATGGTAAAGTCATAGCAAAGATGACCGAGGCGACAGTTGTTTCGATTCTGAAGGACCTCCCATTCACCTCTGCGGATGAAAAGAGTGATGTTCTTAGCCTTGCGTTTCGCGAGGATTTGCATGATGGCGTTGAAGCCCTCAAGGGTGAGCCAGATGTATTGTTAGCTGCATTGCGTAAACTCTTGAAGAGGAGCGAAAAGGTTGGCAAAACCGGGTCTTTGGCGTCTGAGACGAACGAGACGGACTCCGGGAATGCATCAGACAACGAAGACGAAGATGAAGACGAAGACGAAGCTGTTGGGACTGCCCCTGTCACCGGACACAACTTCTGTGTTGCAAGTGGTGGGTACACTTTTTCCATCGGCCGACAGTTTTTTTGAACGGGTGCTAACGGTCTGTTACCTTCAGCGACGAAGCTCCGGCGTTCACAGAGAGCAACCCGTATTTTGCTGCCATCAGAGCAGTAGATCCGGACTCGCGTAGTCGGGTGTACACCAAGCGCGATGAAGAAGGCAGGCGGTTTACATTTTGTTTCCTGGCCTTCGGGGCCGCGATCCGTGCGACCGCCCACGTGGTCCCACTGATAAGCATTGACGCCGCGCACATGGAAAGGGGGGGGGTGCTTTTCAGTGCTGTTGGCGTCGACGCCAACCTCGGCACAATTCCCATTTGCTACGCTTTGGGAACCACGGAAGATACAGAGTCATGGTCTCGATTCCTTCAAAATCTGAGCGAAATACACGCTGGCAGCAACTTTGGCCTCATTTCTGACAGGGACAAAGGACTCGAGGCTGCTGTGGAAGGGGACACCGAACTTTCTTTGCGTGGTTTCTTCTCTGGATTGTTCTGACACGGCATGATGTCGCTCTTTGATGCCTTTTCATACCCTTCTCCAATTTCACCGCAGCTTTGCTAATGTGTACATGGGTGAACCCCAACATCAGATCATTCCACGGGTCGACGTGCAGCAAGCAGGTTTCACTACACCGTGCAAGGGACTTTTCCAAAATCAGGTGTCCATATAAGGGACCTGGAAAGTTTGTCCATACAAGGGGCTATAAAAAAATATCTCGTCCATATTGGTGTGGTCGGTGGGCCAGTTCCCCGTAGTTCCCCCGTAGTTCAACATGGGGGGGGGGTGTCTTTTTTTTTTTCGTTTCTTGTTTTTTTGCCGAGTGCTTCAGGGATGCAGCTTTGGGTCCTGGAGAGCGTTTCTAAGCTACTTTGCACTTTTTCGTCACAAAATAAGGACAGTTTCGGGTTATTCGAGCGTATCAAGATCAAAGACCCCAGGAGACAAGCCACCTGGTCCAGGCCAAAATCGGTGAATTTCGGTGGGTAATTCCTTTGTGGCGACCACTTTCTGCAGTCGGCCCTGGCGAAGGGGGGGCGGAAGAGCTACAAAGGTGCAGTATTACGGCCCCAACTTGCGCAGAGCGCCATGTGCTATGCGTGCCCCGAAGAGGAAGGAATAGGATGAGAAGGAAGGACAGACTGGGAGTCACGGTTTGACAGGTAGTGACAGGATCAGCTGCGGTAAGGAGAGCGGGAAATGTTCTATCAGAGGCCGGCCGGGTTTCAAAGCGAGACCGGAGACCTTCGCGGCGGTCGGAGGAGAGAGGTGGTTCCGGGCGCTGCAGTATTGGCTGGATGGGATGTGCTGGTCGGTGGCGGGTGACGTCTCGATGGTGGAGCTCGCCGTCGACTTTGAAGTGTGCACCGAACTGGATCTTCCGGACAGTGTCGTAGCGACGACGGACGGGACACCGTTGAGCATGTGTGCGAGGGTACTCGCAAAACTTTTAAAACCCGTCGGGGATGCGCTGGAGCGAAACGGCGACGGACCGCTTCTGCCAGACAGGAAACTGGAGAAGATAGGGTCGCTGAGAACGGTGGGAGCCCCGCCGTGCCTCACGGGGTACGAGATGAGGCCGATCTTCCGTGGTGGTACGGAGACGATGGAAGTGCTCGAGACACAGCTGACGACGGCACGAGTTCAGCGGCGAGGCGTGGGGGATGGATCTTTTCCCTACGTACGGAGGTGGAAGGGCGGAGCGTGCGGCGAGATGGGCGGTGTTCAACGCTACGGAACACGAAAAGTGGAGTGAGCGGGAGTGCCACGAGCACCAGAAAGTGAAGTGCGGCGTATGAAAGCGCCGGTGCAGCAACCGATGAACCGGACGAGCAATCGAAGAAGCGAGGCACCAAACGCGCGCCTGAGCGCGACGATCAAGTCGAGCTAGAGAGGCAAAAAAAGCATGACACATCACGTACGAAGAGATAACCGCGACACCGCTAATCGCCACAGATTATTTGCATTCTAACCCAAACTATCAGAGGCCGTCGCGGTCGAAGACGGCAACCCGAGCGAGGAGTAAGGTTGATAACCAGAGTGACAGTCATAATGGCTGGCTGAAGGCAAGGTTGCGTTGCAGGAGGAGAAAGTGGTGCTTGGCCGAGGATAAGACGGCTATGGCCGCAGGGGCAGAACAGAGAGACAGTGAGTCCTTCTTGTGGGGTAGTCGCGCCTTCGCAGTCCCAGGACCTCCGCCCGCTTGCATACAGCCGTCGACTGGCCTTTCCGACGAGTTGGAATGCACCGGAGAGCTTCCGGTTTCTCCCAGAGTAGAGGAGCTGATGCAAACGCCACCTGGGCTTCTGAACGTGATTGCGGATCACCTTCTTGCCCAAACCCAAGAGGGATTGGAGTGTCGGAATGGCGCGCAAGGAGAGGCGCTGGCTTGTTTGCTTCTTTCGCTGGCGAGAGGAAGACTTCGGACACGACAAAGCCTTGGGTTCTTCGGGCTCTGCATCCTTCTGTTCCAGAGATCATAGAGCAGTTTGCCCACAACAACATTAGCCTTGAATGGCATGCTTCGGGTGACCATTGCGTGCTTGTACTGGTCCTTGAAAACAATCGCGTTAGTCGTGACGGGTGGCAGAGGCCTGATCAAGATCTGCAGGATATCTTGGACAGCCCACAGATAGTGTATGTAGTAATGGCACCACGCAATCAAGAGTCCGGTGATAGACGAAAGGATGTGCTTGAGTCCAACTTGTGTCTGCATGGAAGGGAAGCTGATAAGAAGTTACTTCTTGATAAACTGCATGCCCTAGCAACTGAGCTTTTCCTTCAGTCCTCTGGGGAACGTTGAAAGGGGCCCGGTAGCGAGCTTTACGTAGGCTCCTGCAAGCGTGAGCCAACCGACTTCTGCGAGTCCTACGATAGCGTTCGAGTCTACTTTCCAACGAATCCTTCATGTCACGGCGCCACGAAAGCACCACCCCCGGCTCCATTTTTCAAAAGGCTTGGCCCTTCTGTGGAAAGCCCAAGCAAGAGGACCGTTTTGCTCACTCCAAAGCTCCCGGTTTGGCGCCGGTGCGTGGCGTTTGAAAAAGTCCACTACAAAAAAAAAAAGACACCCCAAGGTCAGTTCCCCGTAGTTCCCCCGTAGTTCCCCCTGGCTACACCGACCACACCACATATACAAGGGACTTTTCCAAAGTCAGGTGTCCATACAAGGGACTTTTTCAAAGTCAGGTGTCCATACAAGGGAATTTCGAAAGTTTGCTGTCCATACAAGGGACTTTTTCAAAAGTCAGGTGTCCATACAAGGGACTTTACCCTATTTTATTTTATTCAGGCCGAGTCAGTGTGCTTTATCTTCCTTGCCGCCCCCCCCCCCCCCCCCCAACCTTCCCGGAACATTGTGAGCTACACGATACCTATAAGATTCCAGCATGGCACCAGGTCCTGAGACATGCACTCTTACAATCGGCAGGGCACCCTAGAGAACTCAGCTACTAAATATACCTTAATCGAAACACCAAACAGATGATCTACATCTACGCCACTCGCATCTTCTTGCCTCTCATCGAAACGATGCTACCATTCAGCCACACATGGGTGTCCCCCTGCCTTGCGGAAGTTGCGGCTTTGGCCTTTTATACGTCAACGGGCTGGCGTTTCCGCCCGTCAGCAAAGCACATTGATGATGTGACGAACACCAAAGGAGAAGATGTCTAGTTGCTGCCAATTACTTGTCGCCCTGCGAGCAGGCACAAGCAACATCCATTGCTTACGGCGTGGCTGGATGGCTGCAGGTTTATGAAGAAGCGGTTCGCTTTCGCTCTAGCTGCTCTTGCGAACCCACGCGACACAAGATCGCCTTGTCTTCTTCGTTGCCCCTTGCTTCGGGCGCTCAACCTGCCAAAAAGTGAAGCCAGCGGCGAGGATTGCCGCCGGTTCGACGCCAACTTATCTCTTGCCCGACAAACCATATCGGCGAGCTGGTTGCACACCATGGCAAAATAAACAGAGAACAAATTGACCCTGCTCAGCTCCTTTTAATTGATGTAAGCTTCAGTCTCCCTGCGCGTTACGTTGTAGTGGTGTTTGTGAGTTTGAAAGCACGCACTTCTTGAAGAAGCAGCCTCGATGCATTTGTATGAAGTACACGTGGCTAGTTATGCTTCGTAGGTCGCAGCTCGCAGGATCATTCATTCGTGAGCATGGTGCCCAACCTCGTTGCTCAGGCGCTTGCGTGTTTTCCTCGCGACCAATGCTTGTGTCGTCTCGGGAACACCACCGAGCCGAAGGGCCACTTTAGTCATTGGAACCGAACTCCCCGTCCTTTAGCCCAACTTGCTCACTGCCGCGCTGCAGCTTCATAAATCCAGTTTGCAGGGAGCCGGAAGGGGCACCGGCACACATGACAATCGAGCCGGCACCCCGACGTTCTCCTGCGAGTCTACTTGGGTCGGAGGTGGTGGGCGCTGGGGTTGCCGGCAGACTACAAGATGCTGAAGAACCGAGTCGTCAAGGTGCTGATAAGGCGAACAATGTAGCCGGTGATCGACTGAAGCTGGGCGTTGGGCTGCGCAGCTCGTGTAGGTCGGTGACCTGCCTTGACTTGTCAGGAACGGGCACGCGAAACATTGACGGAGGGTCGATCACACACGAAACAATGCCTCACTTGGAGGTTCTGCTGCTCCGTGAGAATGGGATGCGGGACTTAACGGGCATCTTTCCGAAGAAATCGATCGGTACCGTCGCTCAGCAGTACCCCCCTCCGTTGTTGTGGGTCGTTGACTTTTCCGGAAATGAGATCGCGGACCTAACACCTCTGGCAGAGCAGAAGACGCTCTGCCTAGGCTATCTTTCAGTAGAAAATAACTGCCTTCCGGCGGCTCAGTTTGACGTGCTGAAGGACCTGCCCGTCGTCGACATCAGGCTCACAGGCAACCCGCTCTTGTTCCAGAAAAGCCATGTGTTGGAGACGCAAGGGGGTATACGGATGAAGGCACTGGAACCCAAGCCAGCGCGCCCGATAAGCGCGCGAGTGGTTCAAGGGGACAGTAAAACTACGAGGGCCAAGCATCACGCGAGCTTCGGCGCGTTGAAGAGGGCGCAGTCCGCTAAGAGGGTGCAGAACACGTGGTGTGGCGTCGATGAGATCCCAAACGAACTGTCTTCGCATACGTTTCAGGACATAGACAGCACCGGGACTCGTGAGGATGCGAAGGTAAGCGGGGTAGGATACGCCTCTCTTTCGCGCCAGACCAAGAAACCACCTGCCGCCAACCCACCTCGAAGCTGTTCGGTTGAAGAAGCGGCGATTGCGTGCCGTCTGGCGCTAGTAGTTGGGAACATCGTGAAGTATCCGTCGTACCTCGCCGCCGTGCGAGCGGCACATTGGGGAAGCTCGCAACAAGTTGCTGCGGTTCCAAGTACGCTCTGTGGAGTCATCAGTGATAAAGAGTTGGACGATTTCGTAGCGAGAAAGATGAAGGCTGTTGACTCGCGGCATTCGCGCGGGCACGCGTATTTGTCTCAGCTGGCAAAGCTGTCAGCCGCAGCTGGGCGAGGAACCACAAAGAGTAGCAAACGAGGGGGTTGTACCGCAGAAGATACGGGTATGGTGAAGTACCTCGTGCGGTTCTTCACGGATGTGTTCCGCCTGACAAGGTCTACTGGCGCCCAAGCGCGTGCGTTGTTTACACAACGCGTCTCACCGCTGGCTTTACAATATCCCTTCAGCGCCAGTCGGGACAACGTCTTCGAACCCACGGCGCCGCCTGAACCTTCAACAAAACGATTGCAAACCAGTACGCGCCTTGTTTTGTCATCCTCCCCGTTGGCATCGGGCGGCTCACAGCTCCCAGCAGGCGCTCCTCTTTTCCTGGACTGGTGGCTTCGTCATCCTACTGAAGCCGTGAAGCTCCTCGTCCTCCTCCGCGTTGTCACAGCGTGCGATCCGTTCCCTTGTGGGTTCCTTGAGGAAGTCGTGCAAGGGATCGTACAGAGTCGGGCACGAGCAACAGGAACGTGCACCACAGGCGACAACCCTAGGTCTGCGTGGGGGGCACTACTGGGACACGCTTTCGCTTCGCTGCCGGTCTGGAATCATAGCATTCTACAACAGATACTCGAGGAAGCGAACGAGAAGTGGCAACTGGCCGGGGAGCTCTCGCTCCGAGATGAAGACGTGTCGACGGCAGGCGTAGAGCGGCGGTGGCTAGCCGAAGGAGCGGGGGGCTCAGAGGGCGGCGTGGCCGTCGACTGGGATGCGGGCGCGCGTGATGCTTTTTGCTGCTACCAAAGGCTATTTGTGGACGACCTGTACCTAGTCAAAGCGGGTCTTTTCGTGAGCAGGTCCGGCCACCGACTGCCTGCGGGGTTTGAGGCAACAGCAAAGAGAGGGTTGGACCGGTGGCACGTTGCCAGAGAAAGAGTGAAGAAAGCTATGCGGGTGGAACGCGAGGCGTCGTGGCAGAGCGTTACGAAACACGTGTTCGCGCACGAGCTCCTCTGGCGAAACGAACGCAGATACCTCGAGACCGGGTCCCTGCGAGAGCCGTACCTGCTACCCCGGCTCAGCTTCGAGCTCCTTGGCGAACCGACCAGTCATGAACTCGACACCTCGCCTCAACTCTCCGCAAGGCAAAGCCCCGTGGTCATCAACGGACAAACCCAAAACAAAGCACTGCAAACCAACCCCCATTTCAACTCGCCCGGCCCTGTCCTTGCAGTACCCACCGAGCTACCTGCCGCAGATATTCCCCCCATCGCATCACCCGAAAGCCCCGAAACCGTGCAAAACGCTGCCAATGTACAAATCGACGAAACCGGTGGGACGTGCCCCTCGCAAAGCGAGGCAAATGCCCCAACGCCAGAGATCGGCCAGCTCGTAGATATCGAAAGCTGGAACGATGGTGGGGGCGGGTTTGTGGCTGACGTGCAACGCGGTGAAGGCAGGGTGTTGCTGCAGATAGCACCATTCGGGCGCATGCCACGACCTGCTGGGCACGTTGTGGACCCGCGTGAGAACGGCTTCTTTCAAGAGGCGAAGCCTCGTGATGCTCTGGGTCGACTGTTGCGATTATCGGCAGGCGACCAGACCGCGTTTAAACGCATCGCAGGTCTTTCTCATTCGCTTCTTTCCGAACAGAGTGGCGGCGATGGCGATGTTGCCCAGCCGCAGGACGATGAACAAGCCGATTTCCTCCGGCACCTCGCGAGCTTTTCACACCCAAAGCGTATCACGCTGCCAATCGAGATGTGCCGGTGGGTTCCAGACGCGACGGAACCGGGTGCCATGGTCGTCGTCGGTTCTACGCGCGCCGCCTTAGGCCGAAAGTTCCGTGATGGAAGCCGTTCCGTGCTTCCGGAATCTGACCCTGCCTTGCCAGGACTTCGAAGAGTTGCGGCGAGCATGAAAAAGGAGGCAGTGCCTCAGAAGTCAGCACCAACGCCACCGCCTCCAGGGCACTGGTGCATCCAAAGCCCAGCAGCGCCGCGTGCGGGCGAAAACGTGCGCGTGGTGCCGACGAAGCGCGGCTCGCGGTTGGTCACTTTGCCCATAATCTCCCTTGACGAAGCTTCCGGGTTCGCGGCGGTAGCGGTGCCGCTAGCACGGCCGACGGCGGCGATCCAGCCGTTCTTGTGGCGAGTCGAAGGCGGGGAACTGCTAGCACGCTTCCCCCTTGCGCAGCTCCGCTGGATCCCGACTGGCCGCGGGTCCGAATGGGTCTTCGTTACCGCCAAAACAGAGCAGTCGAAGACGGGTTGGAAAAAGAGTAACCAGCCACTCCCGAAGGAATTGCAATCAGCAGCCGGCCAACAGCGTCAAGGAGGTGAATATGCGGCTCCTGACGTTCTTCCCCAGCCGCGGGACTCCGCTGTCTTCGCAGCGCCATCGCCGGAGGTGTCGCCCCGAGGTGATAGCGTCGACCACGGCCCACCCGAAAGCGTGTACGGCAGCGTGCCCAACAAGCCGAGCGCCTCTCCGACGGACGGCGTCCCGTCTCTGGCACCCGCCTCGGTGAAACCGCGTGGACCGAAGCAAAAGGCGGGTCCCCCGATGCCGGACAGTGTCCGCTCGCCCACCGACGGGGCTTCTTCGCGAGCGTTGGATGCGAAGTTCCAGCACGATGCCACTTGCTTTTCGGACGCCTCTCCCTCCACACAGCAACACCAGCAGCACCCATTCGTCGAAGAAAGCTTGCACCGTATGGCCACGAAACGGCAGCAACTCGACCTCAAAGCAGTACACCGCAAAGCGGCCGAGTACAGTGACGCCCCGCCTGGGCGGCCTACGACGCCGCTCGACTGCTCCGTTTCCCTCCGCAATGCACGGACCACCTACGCCTCTGGGGCTACTCAACAATTCATGCCCCGATCCATCCGCTCGCATATCGGCGACAGCCTGGTTGAATCAGCCAAACGTGATCACCACCGAAAACACCTCATCCGAAGACAAGGATCGCCGATCACGCCTACCGAAGAAAGTCATGCCCGACCGAACGACACAATCTCATCATCAAAGAAGCACCAGACCGACAGCGAACATCATGATGACGGCTCCCAGAGCGGACCCAGAGAAGAAGACGTGCCGAGTACGAATTCTCCAGACGCACGTGGCCCTGCAACAGAAGAAACCGACGGGAACCCGCACACGCAGGATGTGGCTGACGATGCGCAAAATGACGACAAGAGCCGCGAACCAGCGCGTGCTGTTGAAGCTGACAGCGGCGGAGTTGGTGCAGGCGGCTCGCTGAGTGCAAGGGGAGTCGAGTGTAGTGCATCAGCAGGGTGCACTCAGCCCTCTCTCTTCCTTCGCCATAGGACAGACGACCAGCTAGTACCCGTCGCGACACAAGGTGTCGCACTCCCCCGGCGACGCCCAATATCTGCGTTCTCGGGTCCTTCGGCGTCTCTTAACACCACGACAAATGCTACGCTGCCCAGCAGCAAGTCCCGGTTCGGCCGTATGAACCTCGAACACGCTCCGTCCGCCAACGAAATCCTCGGTGGGCCTCCCGCTGCCGTTATGCAGCAGAGGAAGCAGCCGTTTTACACGTCGACGTGGTGACCTGTCCCAGGTTTCAAACACATTCATACTTCACAAACGGACGAACGCGCATCCAAGAGGGGTCAACTTTCTTCGTCGTCGCGCGGTCTGACATTTGTCTGGTCCAACAGAAGTCCGATCTAACATATTTCTGTTTATGGCAGCTACACCGGGTTTCCCCGTGCTTTGATTACCCAACCTCGAACGTCGTCTGTTAAGTCTGTCCCGCTCTTCCCCGTTTCAGACCGGTTTCGTTCTGATGAAGGACCAATCAGAAGTGCCAGTACAACCCAGGCTACACCTTGTTGCCAAAGCAACGAGTCAAACAAGTGACAAGTAGTATTCGTGAGCAGTGCAAAAGCATTTTCAAACCTGCTGCAGCCCAACGAGAGCACCGACCTGTTAACACTCCGTGCCCCGCACCGGCAAGAGAGCAACGCTACCTAAGTGTTAAACCCCCCCTCGCTTAATATTTACATTTTTTTTTGTAAATATTATGAGCATTGTAAATATTATGAGTCTCTGCCCTTAATATTTACAAAACCCGAAATCTCACCGCCATCACGGGAAGATGGTGTTTGCAGTGCTCGTGGGCAAGCTCCATCGTATCGGACGAAGACACCGAAGAAGGTGAAGACGCCTTCGAGGAACTGGCATCACGGGCCAGAGTATTCGTTGTCCGGGCCGAGCAAGAAGCAGCCGGTGTCTTCGACGGCTTGGAAGTTCACTATCTGGTGAGATATCAAACATCTTGTGTTCGATGCCCTTAACTCCTGGAGAGACCACATCAGAGCATGACCAACCCCTCCAGCAACCCAGCAGCTGAAAGAGACGCTGGAAGGGAGAACACTGGTACCAAGAAGCGTGCACGTTTAACAGAATACTGCAAAGATGAAGGTGGCGGCGCCACGTGGAGCACGGCACTGAAGAAAGCTCGTGCAGCAGGTTCTCCCAGGAAGGAAAGTTGTTCGCCAAAATAAAACAATGGAAAATGTAAATAATACGAAAATGTAAATAATACGAAAATGTAAATAAGGGATTTTGTAAATATTAAGAGCATATTCTGGAAATAGTAAGAGCTTTTTGCAAGTATTTAGAGAATGCAAATATTAGTACAACAATGTAAATATTAAGCGAGGGGGGGGGGTTTAGCTTTTACTACTCCAGATAACCCGACTGACTGTCACACCACGCGAAACATCGTGTTCTTCTATCAAGCAATTTACAACTGGATATTGACGTCCCTCTCGATTGTGACCACGCTCACAAGAAAACACCGAGCGGCTCTCGACTTGATCTCTTTTCTTTGTTGTCCAGCACAGTTTTGTCTCTCTTCAAAGTATTCCTCCTTTGTCCCACCTTGCTGACTCCTTCGTTGCGGCTGGGTCAGTGTTAACTGCCGATGTTGCACAGTCAGGGTCGGTAGCTGCAAAACACACAGCAGGGACGTCATACCTAACGAAGCAACCTTTCATACCTCGATCGACTGCGGTTGATAGAGTTCGGCTCGCAAATGAACCGATGGCATATGAACACAGCACATGTAGTTGTTGGAAGATGAGTCCATGAACCCGCTCCTTACCTTTTTAGAATGAACGAACTGCTCAGGAAAGTAGAAAAGGAAAACGCAGCAGTAAACACCAAAGAACAGGCTGGTTTCAGTGCTCCCACACTTATGGGTTGCTGTCAAACAACATGCGTCCTAGGTGCGGAACAGGAAGAACTTGATTTGATGCCGCCGATCAAGGTATGCCGCACGATTGTCAACTTATTATTTGAACTGCATGGTCCTGCAGATCGAACTGTGCCAAGCGGCGTTCATACGGACCACGAAGGCGCGGAGGTCTGGTGGCTGTCAATTTAGTGATTTCCACGAACGGCTAAGTATTCCACACCGTGAGAAGGAATCGCACAATTCCACTGATAGGTTTTGGCTGACAGCTTGATCGTAGATGCCGACGGAGAACCCTTGAGGCAATGCAACGAGTCAATAACGACGAAGGTGTCCCACGTGACTGTTCACCTACCAGACGAGCTAACTGCTGATGTTTCACAGTCACCCACGTCTGATTCTGAGCCGCTCGTCGTCACCCCATCTCAGCGGCGCAACACACGCTCCAGAGATCTACCTACTCTGATCAAGGTGAGAAAGATCGATCGCAACGCGTCACCACCGTCTGCTAAGCCTTGCCCTCCAACCGAAGAGTTCAGCCTTGCGCGCTGGTATGTCGACGTGAGGGAGTGGATCCTTCCCGAAGGACCTGAAAGTTCGCAGTTCTTGTTCCTCATCAATTGTCTGGATCCGACCGAGCAGGTTCGCGTTCGTCGTTTTGTCAGCTTTGAAGATCAGAAGCGCGCCCTCGTTTCGCGGCTGCTTGCTCGACAGGTATTCATTTTCCTCGTTGTTGCGAACAATCGTACGACACACCCTACAAATTGTGGGAAGCATTTTGGGAAAATAGCCCGTGTGCATGTCCCTTGGCGCCTGCAGAGCCAGCGCACTGCGAAAAGACGAATATTAGCTAGCGGGTCACACTAGGAATCGTGCGACTCTCTTGAGCGACATCATGTCAACAACTGGCCAAGGGTCCTGGATACGCTACGTCACCAGCGAGGACATGCGTATCTTCTACGGGCATTGTGGCGCTCAACAACGCGTGTGCACGTTTGCAGAAAACTAAACCACTACAAGGTCTGCTCGGCGGTGCTCGGAATACCCGACGCGGACGTGCGTATAAAGCGGACGAAGGGAAACAAACCGTTTCTTGCCACGCCGCACAACTCAGCGTCTGAGCCGAATTTTAATTTCAACATCTCGCACGATGGCGATTACGTCGTGGTTGCATCGGAAGCTTACTGCGTATGCGGCATCGACGTGGTAGACCGCGCAGTGTCGGTAAAGAAGTACGAATCACTAACTCGGAGCTTCACGGTCAGCGAGAATGAACTCATTTGCTCGCAGCCGACGGATAGCGAAAAAGCGAAGATGTTCTCCCTGCTGTGGTCGTGCAAAGAGGCGTACACGAAGGCTCGGGGCGATGGTCTCAAGTTTGAGTTGAGTCGGGCGGAGTTTTCGATCGTCGACAAATGCGGCACGGACGGCGCCGTGCACCTCAGCGTTGTCGTTGACGGCGTGTGCATGCCGCGCTGGGCATTTCACTCTATCCTTCTTGACAAAGACCACCGAGTCACGGTAGCCCGCGGGCCCCCTTGCGACGTCGTTGATGCCAATGGAGAGTTTGCTTCGACCCTGAAACGCCCCGTAGGTTCTTTCACAACGGAACAGTGGGCCTGTCATCTCCACACGCCGCACCCAACTTTCACCAGGCTGCCGATCGGATACTTGGTGCCCGAAGCGTATCGGCACCAGTTCGCTGCAATCGGCGGCCACATGCCTGCGGCTGATTTCCACCCGGTCACGCCCGCGTCACCGACCTCCCCGCGCAGCTACCGGCTTCCGCAGCTTGGCACCAACTTCTTTGGCGCTGCCGGAGCCTACTCACCCCGGTCTCGTTGCGTGACAGACGCGTGTCTGGTGGAGACGCTCTCTTTTCAGCTAGCAACATAACAACCACTGGCTCTTGCGACACTGCCATCGTCTTGGTGCTGGGCACTGGCCGGTTATCCCCATTCTGTCCTTAACCACTTCCGGACGAACTACCACTGTAGTGGTGGTTAACCCCTGCTAAGCGCCCCGCCAGTTGGGACTCCGGCCTCCGCGGTATGGGGCGAGGCCGGGGCGCCGGTATAGCAGCGGCGGCCCGGGCCTTGCTGGCGACTGGGCGGCGCAGCCCTTCGGCCCCTGCTTCGGCCGGCCGAGGGAGAGGCACGGCGGCGAGGCGAAGTCCCCCGGCTTCGTCCTCCGTCCTTGACGCCTGTCCTCTTCCCGGACAGCGTCCGGGCCGCCCATGCCCCAGCACCCCCGCACGCGCACGTCTCCCTGGGAAGGGGGGGGGACGACCCCTGCGTTGAGACGATCTCTGCGTGGATGGGGACATCCACCCCAACCCAGGGCCGGCAGCCAGCGACGCACAGGACCCGGCCCCCACGGGCGCAGAACCGGCACCGGCTAGCACGGGGCCGCCATCGGCCAGTCTGCAGAGCGCAGCGGGGTCGCAGAGGGCACCGGCGCCCGTGTGCATCTGCCGCACGACCGGGGAACGGAGGGGTAGACACCGGATGTGGTGCCCCTGCTCCAAGGCCTACCGGGAAGCCGTGGCTGGCGGGAGGGAGCCGGCGGCGATCCCGCCTCGGACTCCCGCGGAGCCTCACGAAAGTTCGCGGGTGTCACGTTCGCGGGCGAGAGGCCAAATAATAGTCGAAAGTGGTAGTCGGTAGTCGCTGTTTGCTGTATCGGAAAGATCCGACACAAATCTTTGAAATGCGTCTCTTCACGGGCAGAAATCCGGCTCCGAGCTCCAACGGATACCTGGGATTCGCCATGGAGCCACCCCTTTTCCCAAATTAACCCTGCCCCCCTCCGTCCTTACTGGGGGGGGTCGAATACAAGAGGTACCTCTTCTATTCGGCGTGCCGATCCTGCAATTTTCCCGAAAAAGAAATGGAAAAAAGTACCGCAAATCCGGAAACCGCGGGAACTCCCTTCTTCTTGAAAGACGCACGTAGTTTGTGGTCTCCGAGTCAATTTTTCACGGTTCTCTTCACGGAGCTGAACGCGAGCACAAATTCACCGAAAAAGGTCTGCTACACGGGCCAGCGAAGAAATGTCACCAACCAGTGGGTCGATTCCCGTCCTTCCCAATGAAAACCTGTGGGTTCCACGCCCGGTGCCCCGCATCTGGTAAAGACCCACGAACCCACGCACATAATTCTTGGTCCCCGGGTCTATTTTTCACGGTTCTCTTCATCGGAGCTCATCGCGATCAAAAAACCGTCGAAAAAGGTCTGTTATGCGGACCAAGAACAAATCCAACCTTTTTCCAGATTTCCAAAATGCCTCTTGTATTCAAGGTACCTCTTCTATTCAAGGTACCTCCTGTATTCGACCCCCCCCCCAGTACGTGGTTAAGCTTCACTCGCGTTCTGTCCGAGCGATGGAAGGCGTGATGACGGGCCTGCGTCATTGCCTTGCTTGCTGGGCAATGAACACAGTCCCAGTTCTGTACACCAAGCAGAACTCAAAGCCTGGATGTGATGGGAGCAGAACCATACTCTGTTCAGGTGCTTCGTTGCGCAACGAGTTCAAACATTCGCCAACCGACACCGTATTGTGCTACAACGTCGTCGCCACGTGTGCTGCTGTTCACGAAAGAAAGTCGAACCACCACCCGTTCAACCAACAGCCTCGACGGTCAAACCCCCAGCCTCGCTCCTTCGAGCTCCTTCTCTTCCATGTTATCGTCCCGAGTACTGAAGCGAGAACTCAAAGAAGTCATGTTAGGAAGAAAGAGAGAAGACAGGAAAGCTAGACCGACCTTTCAAACCTGAAAACACTCCGGGCGCGACCGCTACGTCCCCGTGTAGCGATGTATCCTGCCGTGAAAGCGTGGCACAAGTATGTTGCCCTGTGCATTTGTAGACAACTATCCACTGACTTGTTCGTGGTTGGTACCTTGCCAACGCACACGGAAACTCAAAAAGAATGAAACGACGGCCCTATTAGTTCCTTCACACAGCAATTCCCGTTTTTGTCATCCTTGCACAGTGCTCTCGCTTCCCTCCGAAATGCCGGAGGAAGCCTAAATCAAGAAAAGTCCTCTTTTTTTTGGTGCCGTCGCGGTGTCGCGCTTTTTTTAGCAGTGTCTGCCAGTGCTCCCACGGTGAGGCCCAGCCTCAGAAGCTGGAGCAAAGAGGGTGTGCCTGAGTCACACCCGAAAAGCGGTGTCCTACAACCAAAACGCGTGTAAATCCACACCCGAAAAAGCGAGCGTGACACCCGCTTTTTAAACTCCAGCTTCTGAGGTTGGACTCCACCGTGCCACCAACCTCCGATATGCCAGTGGAAGCAAATGCCGGAAATTTCCCGCCGTTCGTGCAGTGCATGAGCTAGATATGTCGCTGCAGTGCGTCAGCCCGAAGGTGCTGGTGCACTAGAAATCCTGATCAGGATCTCACGCCACCCGAGATACCACTGCACTTCCAGTCATCACAGCCCACCTTACAACTTGGATACGAATTTGCCTGCCACGGGGGAACATTTTGAACAAAATGAGCAAAATATGTGGTAGCTCCAATTGTCCAGGCCCGGCCACCCGGTCGGTCTGACAGGAGCCCAGGAAAGGCCCGATCGCCTCCGGGGGTTGGTCCACAACAAGAAAGGAGAAGAATCCGACTCCAGTGGTGGCGTGTCAGGTGAGTCCGTGTCAGCTGCATTTTCACATCTTGTTGACACCAGTTGCATGAGGGTCAACGTGTTGAAGTCTCATTCTCACATTTTTCTGATGTTGTGTTATGATGACTGACATTCATGGTGTCTTCCGGGCGAGTCTCGAGAAAAATCGATTCCTCGGGGAAAAATATTTCCCGGTAATAAATAGCTATTTTTTTCAAAACAAATTCTGGAACAAATCCTGGGGTGCTTTTGAAGATGTTGAGCATTTTTTTTTTCCAAGTTTTTTTCTTGGGGGCAGTCTGCCCTGCAGCAGTTTTGCTGCCCCCGCCAAAGTGTGCTTCGTAACCCCAGCCAAAAACCCGAAAAAAAATTGCACCCCATGAACACACTTTTTTCCACCAAAAAATGGGTTTATCATTGGCAGGGGCCTATTGCTCCCAAATGTGGGTGTTTTTTCCCGCAGGTGAGGTCAAAAAAAGACACAAACTTTTAACCCTGCATGGTATCTGAGTGGTGGCTGAACTGGGAATGGACTTGTCTTCAGGAATGTGTACCCGGGGGAGCGGGGCGAGGGTCACACAGGTGGCAAACAGTGCCACCAGTATGTTGGTCAATATGTTTAACGCGTAAAACGGACTGAGTGCAAACTCTTTCTCCACCTGAGTGTACTGTACCGCTCGTCGGGGGCGGAGCCCCCCCTTGAAAGATTCGGATGCCCCCCTGGAGCACCGGTCTCAGAGCGGGAAAATAAAATAGGCCTTTGAGACGGAATTTGGAAAACTGAGGAAAAATGAGGCTAAAGGGGGGGTCGACTTATTATGAAGGTCCAGTTTTCCTAATTTTCATAAAATTGGGGGCGACTCATTATGCAGCCCTACTATGCAGCCTTATGCAGCTCTATACAGTGCCCTCTGCAATCGTGGGTTGTTGTGGCGAGCGCAAGTAGGTTCCACCCAACAAGACATTACCAACATTGTAAACCTCTGGACATTGCAAACGAGACAAGACGTTCCCGCTTCAATTGATGTTGACGAGCAAGACAACGAGCCTGAAGTAGTTGACGAAGAAGACAGTGTGGGCTCAAGGCGACAGTCATGGTGTGATCGTTTTAGGGGAACGTTCCTGCATCATCAACGTTGACGAGGAGTCGGATGATGCAAACGTTGACGTTGTCGAGGAAAAGCGTCTACAGCACGAGGAAACAGAGAGGCAAGAGAGACGCACTGATGAGTGGTGTTGTTCCAGGTTCACGGCAGCGGAAGCATCTCCGCCGATCCAGTCCGTCGGAAAAAACGTGTCGACGTCCTTGCTTAAAGCGGATTCCCGCTGGTTGCTATTTTTTACAAAACTGAATAAGCCACACCGCTCAGGGTCGGAATGGCAGAGAGGTTCCACGCACCGCACCTAGCAATGTAGCATCGCACAGTGGCTCGAACAACAACAAGCGGTCAGACTTTATTATAAAATGACGTCAGTGCTCCCGCGAACGAAAAAGTGCGAGGAATTCCTCAAAAAAAAGAGGCTCGAAAAAAGAGGGTGAGGAATTCCTCATGAGGAATTCCGCACCTTTTTCCCGTTGGTGGTATCGTGTAGCCAAAGCACTGCATCACAGTCTACTCGTGGGCTGGCGGGCAGAAGTCTGGGGCTGCCACGGGGGCTGGAGCCGAGAAAGAGAGTCGAGGATCAGAAGCAGCCCCGGATTTCTTTGACAGATTCTCTCCGAGTCGACACAAGTGCACACGTGCCTTGTTACATGTGATCTCTGGTCTGCGTCTACTCGTGCCAATGATTTACCAGCACGCTGGTGGTTGAATTCGAATGGGCTGTTGCCTCCAGGAATGTGCAGTGTTTATTGTGACAAACAGACTGAGAAGAACCCCCTGGAGAAAAGCTTCTCGGTCTCAGAGCGGCAAAAGAAAGTTGGTCGAGAAACCAAGGCAAAAACGAAGCTAATAACCTGCACAGCACGGGGGTAAAAAAATTGGGGGCACCCAGGGATTATCCTGTATGGTTAAAAAAATTTTTTTTCACCAAAAAAAAAAAAAATCTGAAAACAGGCCGGTGAAAAAAGATTTTTTAACCATGGGGATTGGCAAGGGACCCAGGCTACAGGCTCAGATCCTGGAGTCGTAGTTGCTGTTTTGTGTGTACACAGCTTGCCAGCGATGTGGTCCAGAAATATCTATGGGGCATGAGGGGCGTTGGGATTAGCGTGTTGGGGGGCGCCTGTCGTGAGCAGCTTCGCCCTGCCTCGATTCGTTGAAAGGCGTTGAGGCCATCATGCCGTAGTGCCCACTGGGACTGACAAGTGAAGGCTACAACAAAGTGGAGAAGCAGCAGCCAGATTGAGTTTTCCATCACACCCAGTAATCAGTCACTGGAGGATCGTTTGCTATCCTGAAGCTCACAGGCCTGAAAGGATTTTGAAACTAAAAGTAAAACCTCCTAAAACTTTAACTCTAAAAGAGATGTCGCTCACCGCATTTGGTTTTAGTGGTAGCACTGTGGTCGACACTGTGCTAACGTATGACACTACTGTGTGGGACACTGCTTGCTTCAGCAATCCATGCTTTCCCACGCGCAGCGTGGGGAAAATTTTTTTCTGGCCATATCAAAGATTTTTTAACCGGGATTTTTCAGAATTTCGGGGATTAGAATAACCCCTGGGGGCACCATAAAAAAAAAAAAAAGCCCAAAACAGGGTTTTGAATTTCTCACCAAAAGTGAGGTTAGCGGGAGCACTGAATGACGTGCCTAAAAAAGGATCGACTCATTATGCAGCAGAATGAGTCGACCCGCATATTGAGTCGACCCCCCTTTAATATCCTGGATTATTCATTGGGAGCATACAAGAAAGTCGTATCGCATAGCACTAGTTGTTCCAGGTCAATGGGAAGTCTCCTGTTGAAGACGAACCGCCCTGTAGAAGTGCTCAGACATTGTCAAGACCAATGCCTCTATAAAAAAGAGTGAGCCAAGACGAGCGAGCCGGAAGAATTCATCGGGAAAATGTAGTACGGTAATTCATCCATTAATTAGACCACCACTAAATGGAGGGCCACCCATTACCGGTACATGACCATTAACCCACCTCCGACCAACTGGACATATAAGTCCGGCTTATTCGGGGTGTGTGGGGACATGGTTCTGAGGCAAGCAGCTGACGGGTACGTCACGATCCACGCCAGACACTCCGGTAATGCACTACGGTAATGCAAAAACAAGGCTCACGACACACCGGGTGCACAAGCATCCGAACCCTCCATTTCTCCACTTTAGCTGCTACTTCACCACTGCTACATTTCACAGTGTACAGACACCAAACTGGGGGAGGGAACGCGGC
The DNA here is from genome assembly GCA_030068145.1 of Diplonema papillatum. Lineage (NCBI taxonomy): Eukaryota > Euglenozoa > Diplonemea > Diplonemida > Diplonemidae > Diplonema > Diplonema papillatum. The sequence goes on from JAPJBO010001749.1 coordinate 23,703, forward strand.
AGATCGACTTTGGCGGACATTGTCCGGCATGGCAGGAGGTCTTGGGTCTTATTTCTTGTGGTTTGTCAAGCCGTCATACGTCCGTCACCAGGATAAAGAGGAAGAGGACGAGGGCGGGCGTCGACCACCGCATCCTATAGGACAAAGCTGTAGGAGCTGGCGGTGGTTGTGATGGTTGTGATCCGTTGCGTTTTTAGCCTTGTCGTGTACTATGATCGTCGTTTTTAGCTCGAGTTTGACGTAGGTGACTCCACCCTTTGGAATCTCTTGTAGCTCTATTTGCTGAACCGCAGCAAACAGCTCACTTCCAGCTCGAGTCTTTCAGAGGTAAGGGCAATACCCCTGCTGCTGTTGTTTCGGCAGCGACGCAAAAAGTTGGACTTGCAGAAGTGGGCCTGATAGTCAGAAGGGGGCACTCTGTTTGCTCTCGGAGCAAAGTCTGCTTTTACTAGCATGGCATCAATCAACGATTTCGGTTCTGCGCATTTTTCTTTTGTTTCTTGGGCTCCCCCTCATTATCTTCCGCACGCAACATGCAGCCTTCACCTTTTATTGTTGAAAGCAACCTTTCACCAGTTCGAACCAGTGCGATCGGCGGGAGTAGGAAGGAGTTGTCCGCCGATTCAAGATGAATGGCACAGAGCCCTGCCAAAGATGGCTCGCCGAGAACCATCTCTGCCGAACATTGTAGCACTGTGCAGAAGTGCGACCGAAATCAGGCAAGGCAAGAGAGTTATTCGTTGTTTGTGTCGCCTTCAGAGATCCCCGCGGTCGGTGTGTCTTTCTCCCCTAGACAAGACCGTGTGTGTGTTAGGTACCTACTCCCCCCCCCCCTAGCCCTGTGGTGGCTGCGTACGCGTACGCACCAGTTTTTCGAAAATTGGCGTCAGCACGTCTACCTTCTGACGTCACTACCCTGTGTTTCCCGGCAGCACGCAAGTGCAGAACTTGCACTTGACTTCCTTCATACCCTTCCCCAGGTCTTCCACGAGTGACCCCGCTCGTTCTTCGGCCTCTATGCTGTTTTTGGAGCTAGCTTTGCAACCGCCTTTGGAGCTGGCCGCGCGAGCATGTTTCTTCCTGTTGGGTATACGTTTACTCCTGTACCCACTTGCCGGTGACTCGCATACGTGCGTACGCGTACGCGTACGCCAAAAAAATCGGCGTACGCGTACGCGTACGTACGGCCGTACGCTGACAGCATTGCCCTAGCCTAGGGCTATATGTTGGCAAGTAAACGCGTTTCCATCCGTTTTTTTCCAAAACATGGGAACGGAAACGGAAACGGAACCGGCTCCTTGGTTTTGCAGGCTACAAACCACGCGCACACCACCAGGGAATACTACACGGTGAGGTCCAGCCCCAGAAGTTGGAGGGGTGCCCGAGTCACACCCGAAAAAGCGGGTGTGACACCCGCTATTTTAACTCCAGCTTCTGAGGCTGCTCACATTTCGCAGCAGCCCGGACAGGGTGTGCCAACTTGCAGCCAAAACCGAAAAGACTGTCGCGCATACGAACCTTGTCAAGAAACTTTACGGGGAGGTCTCCAGGCCCAATTCTCTGAGTGCTTGGTTGCCACCACTACGAAAGACCGCGCAGTTCGGGACTACTTCGGAGACAGCACCGTTTGCACAGATAAATTTGTTTTGCTGACTCGTTGGGAAATACACGGTTGTGATACGAATCGTTTATCGTATTTTATTGTATTTTTATTGTACAGATTTTCGTATATTATTGTACACAATACTCATAGATGGCCGTTATATAACGTTATATAACGTTACATAACGTTATTCCCGGAGTTATTTGTTACCCCCCCCCTAAATCCAGAAAAACCGTTATTGACCGTTATAAAACCGTTATTTGCCATTTTTGGTCGAAAAATAACGTTATTTGACCGTTATAACGTTATATAACGTTATATAACGTTATAATAACGTTATATAACGTTATATAACGTTATATAACGTTATATAACGTTATATAACGTTATATAACGGTTTTTTACCAGTCCATGGGAGGTCACACTGTCCTCCAGATTTTGGTCATTTTTGGCCATTTTTGCCACATTTTCCAGATTTTGGCCAATTTTGGTTATTTTTGCCAATTTTTCCAGATTTTGGTCAATGTTGACCAGTTTTGCCGTGTTTTCCAGATTTTGGCCCATTTTGGCCGTTTTTACCGATTTGGCCAGGATTGGCCATTTTCGTCATGTTTTTCAAAAATTTGGCTATTTTTGCCGATTTTTCCAGGTTTTGGTCATTTTTTGCCCAGTTTTGCCATGTTTTCCAGACTTTGCCCATTTTGGCCGTTTTTGCCGATTTTTCCAGGGTTTTGGTCATTTATGCCCTGCCCCTCACCAGAGCTATTCTTGTCTGAGTTTCTTAAACCCGCACAAGCTCGAACAGGCAGTCCGTGCAGTGCAGTCACCGGCCGGTCGAATTGACAACAAAAAAAATTATTGCTCTCGGATTGACATTCGACCGGTCAAGGCGGTCGAATGTGGACACCGGTCGAATTCGACCGGCGCCCGTGTCGATTCGACCGGGCAAAAAAAAAATTAGAAAAATCTGCCATGGGTAGTGCCTCATAGTAGTAGAAAATGGTGGGAAAACGGAAAGCTTTGACAAAAGCCAAGGTCACGGGGGCAAGGGCAAGCTTTTGGATTCCCAACTCCGCTCACCAGCTCCCAGATTGCAGTATGTTCAGCTGCAGCCAGAATACAGAGACTACTGGGGTCTACAACAAGGTGGTGAAGCAGCAGCACACCCACGAAGGCACATGCCAAGGTCACAGCAGTCATAATGAGGCCCACCTACAAAACCAAAACAGTGTTCCATTGCCTCAGGCATCTGAAGACTCCACTGCAACCCCGAAACTCGTCGCTCTGGGCCCATCTTTTGTATTGTGACAGTGAACCTGGGTTGTCGGCCTGTTCATGGCACTAATGATTCACAAGCGAAGCTACTGGAAAAGTCGTATTACGCCGTCCTACTACTGAAGCACGACAGTGTACCAACTTTGTGAGACTGCCCGTTTCAGCTAAACCCAGAGTTTCAAGGGAACTTTTACTCTAAAACACCACATGTTGTTTTCCCACGCGTAGCGTGGGAAATTTTTCTGGCATAGGATGGATTTCGACCTGTATTCGCCAGTGCAAAAAAAAGTTGTGGCAAATTCCTGTCCAAAAAAAAAAAAGTTTTTTCGGAAAGTGACTTGACCGGTCGAGCGGTCGAGCCTGACTGCACTGAGTCCGTGCGCGGAAGAAAAAAAAAGGTCGAAAGACACCAATCTGTACGCCCATTCGGGATCGTCGGAAACACAAAAACACGTGTACCGCCCCACCCGCTTCGATTTCAGCCACACTAGTCTTTCCAAAGGGAATATCGACTATGCCTGCGAAAAGCTCCCCGAAGGTCCAGCCGAAGCCGAAGGCTCAACCTAAAGCTCAGCCGAAGACCCCAGGTACACAGCGCAAACGGCCTCGCGCCGAAAGTACGGATAGCAACAGCAGCAGCAGCAGCGCCTCGGTTGCAAAGGCGCGACGCGGAAGGAAGAAGGTGGCGGAAACGCTGCGCGTCGAGGCCTTGTCCCGCGACCTGGCATTGACTGGCCCCAGCGTTCTCCCTGTCACGAAACCACCAAGTAAGAGCCCGGAACAACGATTCATCGACCGGATCAAGAAAACCGACCCCGGGCTGGCTGGGTTCTACGGGAAGCGCCAGCTGTGACTGCTCGACTTTGCATGTCTCGTGCTCATCATGCACCCATATTTGGTACTGGGACCTTGTCTGACTGGCATAGTACGCAACGGTCTGCCGAGTGGACAAGCTTGGACAAGTTGGACTCCAGTGGCCGGATCATGCTGGTGACATCTGCTGCCTCACGAAGGACACTGCAAACGACCGTTACGGGCCACCGACTGAGGGACACGCGCCGGAAACCCAAAACTGCAGACATCCACATCCCAAGAACAACATCGCACAGTGAAAGAGTCATGTGAATCCGGAAGGATCGCGTTTGTCGCGCTTGGGTGGAAGTCCGCAAGAAAATAAGTAAAAGAGAAAAAGCTCTGGGGAGGGGCTATACGGACCCCTGAGGACCGGTTACTACGAATTCTTTTCGGACCAGGGTTTGTTTCCGAACAGTTTTTGTGACCGGGATCCAAAAATCGGCAAAAGTCTGGAAAAATTGGCAAAAATGGCCGAAATTGACCAAAATCTGGAAAATCGGGAAATCTGGAAAAATCGGAAAAAATGGCCGAAATTGACTGATCTGGATAAATCGGCCAGAGTGGCCAAAATCTCAAAATTGTCCAAAATCTTGAAAAATCGGCAAAAATGGCCGAAATCTGGAAAAATCGGCAAAGATTGCCGAAATCTGGAAAAAATCGGCAAAATGGCCAAAACCTGAAAAAATCGGCAAAAGTCTGGAAAAATTGGCTAAGATTGACCAAAATCTGGCGGAAAAAATGGCCGAAATGGACCAAAATGAGGAAAAAATGACAAAAATCTGGAAACATGGCCAAAATCGGAAAAATTCTAAAAACCGTTATTTGCGTTATTTTTTCCGTTATTTTGCGTTTTCGACCGTTATATAACGTTATATAGCGTTATATAACGTTATCACCGTTATAACGTTATATAACGTTATATAACGTTATCAACCGGCCATCTATGAATACTGTACAATAATACAATAATTTACAATAATGTACAGGAACGTACAATAATTTATAATAATATACAATACATTATTGTACGACTGCAGTCCCAGCGATCCTGATGCTCCAGCAGCAACCAGGCACTCTTCTGATATCCTAGAAATGACGGGAACTGCCTCCTTTTTCTGCAAATAGAACACATGGCCCACGGTTCTGAGGGCCAAACTCATGAAAAAGGGAAGAAACTCCACGAAAAGGTCAACGAACAAACTGGGCCGCAACAAGAAACTGCCCAGTGCATTTAAATAACTGCGAGATCGTGAAAGGACTAAGCAGAACAGCAAACTCGAAAAAGGCTTTCCCAGATGTTGAAGACTGGAATACACAGTCTGAAACTTTACCTAAAATGCGCGTACTCCTAACCCCTTACGGCGCATCAGGCGCACCTCGGATTTGCCACCCAATTCAAAAAATTAGTTTGCAGAGATTTATATTCCGTTGCGGGAAGCTTCGGAGCTATCTCGCTGCGCCCCATTGCAGCGGATATCTGAATGAAAGGGGCAGTATTTCCCTTCGCGCCCTGGAGAGCGCTCGGTCGGGAAGCCAAGGAAGAAAGAAATACGATGAAATTCACTTCCCTGCTGCGTTCGACCCTGAAAACGTTGTTTCGAAGCATTTCCGGACTGACCTGAGTCCGAAGTGAAGATTGTCGAAGTGAAGATCCACCAAGACGTATCCACCAAGACGTCCTCCTCGCCAAGACACCTGTCGTGGCAACTGCCTTTCTGAATGCTTGCTCGCTCTTTCTGGTAGCCCATATTATGGCTACACCTGCTGCATCTTCACCCTCCGCTTGAACTGCAACGCTGTCTTTTTGCGCTCGAGCACCCCTGACAAAGACACCATGTTCGGGAGTCTGTCGAGTCCATCGGGTCATTCCGTGTAAAATCTGTCGTGAACCTTCCACACGCCTTACCCCCTGCACCACTGCGTGTACAATAATGTACAATAATCGTACAATAATATCCAATAACTGTACAATAATCACGGTTGGCAGATAATCACGATTATTACCTATTATTAGATTTCCGAAATCCGCCCCAAATTATTAGATGTTAGGGTAGGCGGTTTTTTTTTGGCCCATGTCCGTCGGCCCACAGAAATTTACGCGCGCGCGCGCAAAAAAAAAACTTTTCAGAAAAAAAAAACTTTTGCCACAAGACTTTCTGCTACTGGATGTCACACCGTATGTACCGGCTACACACCGCTTCATACCGTATGTACCGGCTACACACCGCTTCATACCGTATGTACCGGCTACACACCGCTTCATACCGTATGTACCGGCTACACACCGCTTCACACCGTATGCCGGCTACCACCGCTTCACACCGTATGTACCGGCTCTACCTACCGCTTCACACCGTATGAACCGGCTCTACCTACCGCTTCACACCGTATGAACCGGCTCTACCTACCGCTTCACACCGTATGAACCGGCTCTACCTACCGCTTCACACCGTATGTACCGGCTCTACCTACCGCTTCACACCGTATGTACCGGCTCACTACCGCTTCACACCGTATGTACCGGCTCTACCTACCGCTTCACACCGTATGTACCGGCTCTACCAACCGCTTCACACCGTATGTACCGGCTCTACCGCTTCACACCGTATGTACCGGCTCTACCTACCGCTTCACACCGTATGTACCAGCTATACTACTGGCCGGTCCGCTGTTGGCACTTTTGTGCCCGTTGTTGGTGGAATTCCTGGACGATGAGCTCAAAGATGAATGTGGTGAGCTTGATGTGTCCGAGGGGTTGCGGTGGCAGTCTAGAGTTCAACAGTTCCATAGTCGAAGGCTGCAGAGGATAGACGATGCCACAGGAGAAAAAACACTCGGGTTTAAACTCGAGATCGCGGTTCGCCGGGTACGCCGCGAACGATAAAGCAGTGAACCAGAGGACTGTCGATTGTGCGGGTGTCCGTCAATCTTGTATCTCTCTTCTGACATGCCCCATTGCGATGTCACGGTCCGAGTGCCGTTTTCTTCGCAAATATACCTCGGCACAAGCATTGCCGCCGGTCAAGTGCAAAGCACTATGTCGCAAGCACCGCGAACGCATCGCTTGCCCTGCGTCCTTTTAATGCCTCCTCAGTCGAGTCTCAGATACGTCCCTACTAGTAGCTGCTCCAGGCGTCGGAAGGCATAGACGCGTGCACTGCCCGCGGACTGGTTCTGTGTGATAATCGCAC
>JAPJBO010001750.1:0-30607 GCA_030068145.1 Diplonema papillatum
GGGGGGAAGTATTGAAAACCGGCAGTAACTGGTAGATAACTGGCAACTGCTAGGTAGCTTTGCTCGATATCAAACGCGCCATTGGACAGTGTTAAAAGGCAAGAGAGAGAAACTGTGAGGCGGAAGATCAAAAAAAAGGTAGCTAGGTCGAGAAACGGAACCGGGAGCAGCCGACTGAGAGCAAGCTGGATACTTGCAAATAAAAAGTCTGTGTGCTTGGTACATAGGCACGCTTAAATTGATGAAGAAGAGTGGCTCTCTGTACGTGCACAAATGTTCAACACCCAATAATGCGACGACGGTGAGCAAATAATGACAAAAAACACGTATGCAAACAAGCTGAGTACGAATCACTGAAGGAAGGGCTTGAGCAGAAACAAGCTATGGTACAATTATACGATGCGCGCACGCCAACTGCGTGGCAGAGGAACGCAGGCACTTTAAGCCGACTAACAAACAGGCATCACCCTGCATTTCCATGCACGGTGCATACTTTGTTTGAGTCCAGTACTTGAAGTACACCATGCGGATCATTTCAGACCTCATCTTGTAGTGAGTGAGTGGTTCTTCAAGAAACCGGCGCTGCATAGTAAGAAGTAGTCCAGTTCCGAGAACAACAGCAGCATTGTGATGTATGTGTGCAAGTGAAAGAAAATAGTTGCTTCTTACAAACGAGCGTTCGGCCTAGGCAAAACTCATGATGACCGCGACAATGCTCAACAATTGAATGACGATTCCTACTCCCACAAGAGACTTTCCCAGTAAGGGGTTATCACGAACATAAGCACGTTCATCGTCAATAAATTGAAGGAGAGCGGTCGAGGTAGCAGCGTCTCTTAGCGGCATATTCTCGTCATCATCAACGTTGATGACACCGTTCTTATACTCGTTTTCCCTCTTGCTCGCACCCAAGTATGTCATGCCAGGGATTAGGTAGCAAAGCGATGGTGTACAGACAGCAGACATGATGGACAGAACACCTGAAAGTTGTGTTGCCACCAGGCCGACACCTGTGCACGGGGCTACAATGCCTATCGTCACAATGGCGAATTCACGGAAAGGTACCTCTCCTTCTAGATTGGGAAAGAATACATTGATAACTGCTGCTCGGCATGTGAAAGTGATGATTGGAAATGCGAACAGGAGCACAAGTGTCATACCAAAGTAGACAGGGACAATACCAGCATTTGATGTGGGGTAGCAGGCCAAAATTGTACTGGGTTCTGTAGTTAACTCCTCCCATGTCATATACCCAGCACCTGCAGAGGCGACATACATGAAGCACGCAATGACCATTGTTACCACTGTAGCAAACTTCATTTGATTCTGTGCTGCCAATATAGGATTGTCGGATGGTCCATGGAACTGGCCTCTCGACAGTTCCTTCATCATGGGGCACACTGTAAGCTGCATCACATAGCTTACACTGATAATCATGATACCCTGCAGCATGTTCCCGAATCCGCTTGGCCACAATGAGGCACCACCGTATGGCATCTGTTTCGGTTTGTGCTGCAGTCATCTCAACACCCGATAATCTGATTGTGCAAACCCTCATTTGTTGAGCAAACATACCATCGAAAGAGCAATGATAGTAATAGCAGCCTTGAGAGGTCCAACCGCATAATTTGGCACGGTGACAACTCCCACTACAAGGCTCTCAACAATGCCGGCAGCAAACTGAGACCAAAGAGTGACATCAAAAACTGAAAGGCACGAAACATACCGACTCGTTTCTCGAATCGCCGTCCGAATCTATCATCTCGTGGCAAGGGTCACGGTTAGACGTGTGAGGATGAACTGCCAGGTACACAACGGAAATCTGTGTGATTCCATGCATGGGAGAGCACCACTGTGTCAGAATTGGAGAATGCATTGGCATTCTCTTCGGATCAACCCGCAAAAGCAATACAAGCGAAGTAATAGTTCGACCAAGGGAAGAAAGCATACCAGAACAAAATATGTGATCGACACACACGACAGAAACGAGGTGAAGGCCAAGCCGTTCAGACTACGGAGAAAGCACAGCGGCAAGGATACACATGACAGGCCAATGAGCATGCAAACCTTATCATTAATGTGATGGTCTGACAGTGTATCGACAGTATCAGACGGTATCAATGCTTTGACTCCGGACCACAGCAAGGATTTAATGGACACTTGATAGGCAATGAGAGTCCCCATGCAAAGGAGAATCAGGACAACCTGTACCCAGATTCGGCCCTTCTTGCCCATTGTGTATTCGGCCATGGCCTCCTGCGTAGGCATTCGTGAAACTGGGTCTCCGGTAGCTCTCTGAAGACTGGTTACTTTAAGCATGCTGACAGTCGAAATGTATGTCAGTATTGCGCATGCAACCATGAGCATAGGACCGAGGATCAGACCACAGTACTTGAATGTAGTCGCCAGTGACAAAATACCAACACCCATGGTTGTACAGCTCAGGTTGAAGATCACAGCCGTTGTCCGTAGAGGGCCAGTAGCGTGCTCGTCACCCCCGAGCAAGACACTGACATCTTTTACAAGGGTCGAAGAACTTCGTGCCTCCGACGCAGGGGAACTTGTAGATCGCCCTCGCAGCATGATCAATCTCCTTTCCCTGCACCAGCCTAAATGGGTTCGTGATTGTTTCAAGCTCCCAAAAATGGTGTTAGCTCATGACAGCATGACACTGTGTCCAGATAGGTAGTGCCACGTTTCCTAACGTGCAGGAACGACTTTCGCTTTCAGCATTGTCTTTGATACTGAAGAGTGCAAAGCCACTACTCGAATGGGTTACCCCCTTTGTCTCCGGTAGGTGGATAGGAAGTAAGCATCCGTATCTCTTAAATGAGCTCCCCAGTTAAGGTTTTGGAGACTGACTAGGGGGCCTGGATTCGCTGGGAGGTCCTCGTCTTGGGATGAGGGACCCCTCACTTGACTACACGTTTTGTGAGTGTCTTGCATGGCCCTCGAGTTTTGCGAAACGTTTTCAGAAACGTAGCCGCACGTCAGGTCTCTAAAGGCCCGTCCATTTTATTTTTTGCTTTTTCTTGTACCACGACAAAAACGAGGTGCTTGGCACATAGAACTCTTTTTTCGTCGTTGTAAGCAGTCAGGCTCGACCGCTCGACCGGTCGAGTCACATTCTGAAAAAGTCCTTTTTGGACGGATATTTGCCTCTTTTCTACACGTCACAGTTACACGAGTGGCTGTTTGGATCAAACAGTGCAGCTTGCTTCACCAGAACTTTGCTCCGAACTTTAAGCGCAAACCCGCAAAGCCGACTGCACTATTCTCAGGGATCTAGCATGCCGGAAAAAAATGACGAAAAACGGACGAAAAACAAAAGTCTCCAATGAACGAGCAACAGGATAGCCATAAGCTGCAAGTCTGAACTAAAAAAACGTCTGTTGAAGCAACTTCCGACCCTTTCCCTCTTTGAGACTTTGCAACTGGTAGCAACTGGGAGTCATCCGCCGAGTAGGTGCTCAATCAACAAAGAAATGTCAAAGTAACTCTAAATAATGACGCATCTTGCTAGGTCGATGCGGTGCGAGTTTCGCATGTTCGGCACAGAGCTGGCCGACTTCAATAACCCCAGGCACAGACAGCAATCTTACTGAGAACTGTGCTACGAACGACGGAAAATGTGTAAGAGCAGCGATGCCCTTCTATCTGTACACAAGAAGAATGCGAGTTGATCGATGTTAACGTTGTCAAGAAAACGCCTGGGACATTAATGATGACTGAGTTGTCAAGATGTCCTCATAAATTCCCCGTTCCTGTAAGACAGGAACCAACGTTGACCAAAGAGAAGGTTTCTCTTTAGTGTGCTTCTCCCACGTGGCGACACACAATGCCGCTCTCCTACTGACTTCAACATCAGCATCCTTTGTCAGCTTGGCCACAGCTTCTAATGCACCCCAGGGAATCGCAATCAGGGAGGACATTGCGATACCACCCAGCCCGGTTGCAGCTCCCCGACGACTCTTGATAGAAGAATCCTTCGCGTGGGCCAAGTACGATTTCAACAATGCTTCTCGATGTACGGGACGCAGTATGGCCGCGTAAATTTCAGACAAGCACTGACCTGCCGCTCGAGCAGCCGCGGTGTTGCTCGAGCAAAGCTGCATCCAGAACAAGGAATCAATTTCGTAGAACACAGCTTCAGCGCCTAGGGAAGTAAAACACTTGAACAAAGCAAGCTTCGTAATCGCTTCGATCAACCTCTGACCTTTCGCCGTGCTCATTGTTTCCGAGGGGATCGCTCGGCAACACTGGACGATGCTCAGTAGAGTTTCTGGAGAGTCGGAGGCAGCGATAGCTTGGAAGCATTCCCACATGGTAAAGAGGTTGAACTGCTTGGACCCAGAATAGTCTTTCTTAACGGTAACGTATTCAGTCAGCGCTGCTGTCATTGCGGGGAGAAAGCGGGCAATCGAAGAGGGGTGCACCGCAATGGCTCCGAAAGACGTCAAGAAGAGCTCCGCCTTGTAATCAGGGGACGCGGAGTAGACAGCTATCACACAGGACTGCGCGTCCACCTCGGAGGTACTGCCGTATACCTTCTCGAGCGACACAGCGCAGAACTTCTGCAAGCGGGTTCGCACGGCCTCGTACGGTAAAAGCTCGCCTGTTACCCGTTCAACCGTTCCCAACAACTTCATGATCGCTACCACGTGCTCGTCCACACCTCGCCGTAGCCCCTTCACAAAAGCGGTTGCCATTGCTGCTGCTTTTTGCCCTTTTACAGACCGTAGCCGGCCTTGCACAAGCCATGTATCGAAGACCTGTGTCAGACTCTGCAAGAAAGCTCCGCTTGCCGAACGAGACCCGTAGCTCAACGCCACGCCGACCTCGCCCAGTAGCAAGTCGGAACTCATCTTGTCCATGCTTTGCAGCGTTGACAGTACGAACTCTTCGGCGCTTGCGCTCGGTCGGTGCTGCAGGGACTTGAGGCAGCCGGCCAGGATTTCGCAAAAGGCAGCAGCATTGGCCTCTTTTGCCTCTATGCGAGCCGACTGAATGCGGGAGACGAACTCATCTCCAGCTACGTAAATGAGAGACTTCCACATCTGTGCGTAGAAATTAGCAAAGTACGTCTTGCCCCCTCTTAGTTCCTCCGTCTTGGCGTACTCGTTTTGTTTGTCGACGGAAGCAGCTCTCCGAATCCACGGTTCCGAGCAAACATCTCGAATGACGACTGCGATACGTGAAACCTGTTCTTGGTCGCTGGACGCGCGCTTTCTTTCATCGAATGACAAACTCTTGTTGGCGCCTCCTCTTGGTAGCCCGGGGACTGTCGTGTATAAGAAACAGTTGAGTGCTGCCACCGACCTATTGGCGACCTCCCTGCGATCTCCTTCTACATTGAAGAGCAAGCGCTCAAGCACACAAGACGGGATTTGCCTTGCATGGGTCACTCGTTTGGAAAGGAGCGCGACGCAAACGAGTGCTTTTTCCTGATACACTTTCTCTCTCGTCAATGCAGTCAACAATTCCTGCAAACCGGCTTCGGGCGTATCCGCAGGCAACTCATCTGCAATGTGTCGTTTCAGGATGGAAGTGACCGCCCCGACGTGCTTCCTTTTCGCGGCTTCAGTCGTTTCGTTCCCGCCGTAAACAAAATATAGCATCAGCCCCTTCAAAACGGCCCAGCTCCGCCAAACAGATCCGGAGACTGGCGCGCAGTCCAGAAGACTAGAAACAGCTGAGATAGTTGCTTCGTCAGTTTTGAACTCGCCGCTCTTTACTGTCAACGTGTTCGGCTTGCCGTCTTCGTGTGCAAGCCCCAGGCATTTTAACGAAATCGCTGCATCGTCGAACGTATTGTGGGCCAGAAGAGTGTGCAACAGGTGAGAAGCTGTGCTCGAGCTCTTACTGCCGACCATGGAAGTCTCGATGAGGCTGTGCAAGAGCTGGTTTTCTGATGCCGTTCGCCTCTGGAGAGATTCGAAGTTTTTTAAGAACTTGAACCAGTGATGCGCAGCAAACACCACAGCAATAGGCGCAGGGAGACAAAATCCTGGTCCATTTGTAGCCCCCGGCGTATGCGAAACGTGCGCCTCAACGTGACGGTACATGTTGCGAAGGGTTTTCCCCGCGTGAAGGTAGTAAACACAGCTCCCAATTGCCTTACCGTCGCTCAAAAAGCCAGACACGGCGCGCGCCAAGGCGATGCTTGTTCTTTCAGTGAGCTGCAACTTCGAGCACCTGAGCAGAATGTCGAGCACGTCGTCGCGAGACACTTGTAACCCAGCCACGTTAACGCCCCCAGCCACCGAGGCGAACGCATCTGTCTCTCGCTGCGCCACAATCAATGGACGGAACGCCAAAACCATTGCTTCGACCACGTGCACATCGCTTATCGTCAGTTCGCTAACCTTTTGCTTCAGCGCCGCGAACACTCTGTTGTAACTGTCAATATACAATTGCACGTCTGCTTCGGTCGGCTGTCCGGTCCAGTCAACATTGGGAGAAGACATGTTGACAACTTCAGAAGGTCGACACGATGTGGTAACGCGCAAGCTGGGCGAGACACTTTGCAGTGTGCCGGAAGCGATGTCGCTCCCCGTTTTGAAGTGCCAATTCTTGTCGCCTCGCAGTAGTTTTTCGGAGAGCCGAAGCGATCTTTCTATTGTGGACGCATTTCCGCTCAGCTCATTGCAGATGCGAGCAAAGAAAGTAGCATGCCATGCAACTGGCGTCGCACGAGCGGACGATAGATCGTCAAGTTCGGTTTCGAGACACAAAAGCAACGATTCTGCTGTGTTGAGACCCCAGGCATGGTTGAACCTAGCGCACGACCGCGCGAGCCAAGACAGGCAATCCATCATATTATCATCGCCATCGTCAGACCGGTCTTGCAGTGTTGTCATGATGACCGTGCCCATCTGCTGGCAACACTGCTCCACGCTTTCCTCTGCCATTGCCCTCAATAACATTTCCGAAGAAAACCGAAACGCGTTCAAATCTTCACAAGAGACCGCAGACGCTGTCGCGACGCTCACATAGCTGTCAAACATCGCTTTGCCCCAAGCTCTCTCTTCCTCGCTTCTCAGCTTTCCGACGGTGCAAATGAACGAGACGCTGTTGAATACGTACTCAAACGCGGTTTTTTTGGACGATTTGAAGTACGTCTGCAAGCGGTTGAGCAACCAGGACTTGGCGGCCTCGGTCCCATGTGCGAGAATGGCGGGCGTTACAGCTTTGATGAATCTGGGATTGAAGCTTGCTTTGGACGAAGTGATGGATTCTGTGTGCTGAACGCGCTCGACAAAGTCAGAGAGAAGCCCGCTGTCAAGCTGAACCAGGAGCCCCGCAAGAGGCCCACCTTCTCCCACCAATAAATTGTTCATGCAATACGGTGCAACGAGACCTGCGAAAGCCTTCACAAATGAATCCACTTTCTTGTCCGGCAAGCTTTCGTTTTCAGCATCGCCTGAGACGGGCAGCTGGCGTCGGTCCTCATCGTACTCGTCGAAGTGGTCACTTATTTCCTCAACCGTGTAGACTCCGTTGCACCTGGTAAGCGAAGCTACCGCTTTTGTCACGCCAAAAAGTGCCGGGCTCCCACTGCCACGACGTCGGATGTGCAGATTAACGTATGGCATGCTTTCGTCCATGTACTGGTACTCCCACCGAGCAAGTGAGGCGAGGAGAGCGAATGTCTTCCAGTCTTTTCCAGCGTCGCTGCGGGAAGGTAAGCAAGCCTTTTCGTACAGCAGCGGCAAGAGGGGGGTAACGTCGGCAACGGGCTTTGGTAGCGGGGACTGGAGCAGGTGCGCTTCGAGGAGCCGCATGTACAAAGAAAGTAGAACGCCCCACCCAGCCATGGATGCTCGGTCGTTCAATTGCAACAAATTCGCGTTCGACAATCTCCGAACCGGCAGGCAAGCTGCAAACAGCGGCCACGCCTCATTCGAAAACCTACAGTCGGAGTCAGCAAGCGGCATAAACTTTTTGAACAGGACATCGCACACTCCTTCTGCATCTCGCCAGTAGTTTGACAGCTTCGGGAGCAGCTTGTGCAGCTGCGTAGCTACTTCAGCGGGTGGCGCCCGGGGGTCCCTTTGTTTGTTGAAGTACAGGTCGTCCAACAGCGCAAGGAAGCAGTTGATGTCCACGTCGAAGTCGTGAATCATCGCATGTTTTCCTGGCAGGGCCGACCGCAGCAGAGAGTTCATGACTTTGAGCACGTTTTCCAAGGTTTTGTACTGCCGCTCAATTTTTGGCAGGTCTGCGATTAAGACGCGGAGCAGCTCTCGCTTCTGGTCGAAGGTCGGGTACAGCTTGCAGTCAAGGAGCACCTTCAGCGCTTCCGCTGCCTCGTCTATCTTGCCTTCGTTCACCTTGGCCATGGTCCATTGGTATCCCTCGCTTCGCCCCGCTTCCACGCGGCTTCTCTTGTCGGGCGGGAGGCATCTGTAGTACGCACTAGTCATCGTTTCGATTGTTTCTCTTTTTTATTTGCATGCCCCTTTCGCTTGTATTAATTTCTTTACGAAAGGAAACGACCACGAGTCGGTGTCTCGAGAGATGGGTTATTCAGAGGACCGATCCATTCCTGAGGGATTGGCATCGCCCGGACCTGCTTTGGGTTTCGGTTCTTTGAACTACACGCGGCAACCGAACTGCAGGTATGCTTGGCCATTTTATGCTGGCCATTCTATGATTAGGTTGAACAACCTGGGCAGTGCCTCGAAGGGGAAACAGGAATGAGCTCAGCTTCTCTAGTCGTGAGCCTAGAAAGGCTCACTGACAGTGCGACAGCTTGCGCTCGTACAAAACCGCAAAGCGAGAGGAGAGCTGCACGACCGACGAAGTCTGAAGAAGCGACAAATAAGGACTTGACGCGCGGTCTTGTCTCGCACTTCGTAAATCGCAACGGGCTGACTGCAGGACAGATGCAACATGCATAAAAATCAGAGTAATCGAGCCTGCGCGTTGAGAAGACGACCGGGAACAATAATGCGCCGCGTTTGCAAGGAAGAAAGGTCGAACTCGTCGCCGAGAGGCTCTGCTTTTGGCGCGGTCCGTATGGTGCGAGCCTTTTTTTTTCTGGGGCACCACAGATTGGTGGTCGGAAATGACGACCACAAGGGCAGTCGTTCATCTTCGAGCAATGTCATGTTCAGAACCGGCGGTGCTTTGTTCAGGTGCTGCAGGAACTTTGGCTCTGGTGACCGATAGCACGATTGGCTGAGAACGACGTCCGCCTTCGGTTTCAAAGAGCATTCCCTCTTAGCGATGTAGTCGGTGATTTCGTATTTCTCTCGCCTTCGCACGGCGGAAGACTTCTCTTTCTTTTTAGTGAAGAGGATCCGCGGGATGATCGACCGACGATCTTTGTCGCGCTTTTCCATGAACACAGTTGCTTTGGCCTGGATATCCTGCACATCCCTCTCGCGCCGCAGCATCTTCAGCAGCCCCAACGGTCGCACGGGCACGTCATGGCTGATTATTGTCATGAAAAAGGAGAACAAAACCTGTGCATGGTTACTTCTTTCCTCTCCCTCTCCGCATGACTGGCATGGCACGGTTGGGTCCTTTCACACTCACTGAAGCTGACTGTGCCATGTCTGTGGTTCAACCGTTTTCGCGTGACATGGATAACAAACAGCTTTGAGATACCGTATTTGTAACTTCAATTTTGCCCAGACAAAGACTGCAGCTCAATCTAGGTTATTGGTGACCGTTCATCATGCATACAGATCAGTCGCCACTTATTTTTTTATTTGTCAACTTTGTTTCGGCTGTAGCGTAAGCAAGCCTGCTGGCACTAAGCCAGACCACATCACGCTTTTGTCGCACTGGCATGCGCAATTCAAAACCTTTTGAGGTTAAACGGAAGGTGGCAGCGACAACACGGCAGACGTACCGCCCAGCTCTATCATCGGCATCCACCTTTCCCAGTGCAATACAAGTTCGTGTCCCAGTTGTGTTAGGACTCCCAAGACTGAAAGGATACGAAATAATGGGTAAAGCTCCGACAGAGAATACGAGAGGAAGTTGATGGGGCGAGAGGTCTGGGTAGGAGGGTGCAGAAAGCAACTGGAGGGAAAAACTTGTAAAGGGAAGAGTTGAAAACAAGGAGTTAATTCGGTGGGGGGGAAAAGAAATTTGAGCTTCGCCTCCGGTTTACTAGGCACCATTCCATCTTGAGCAGTCTTGCGCAGGTTGCAACACGGTCCAACTTGGAAATGATGTATTCAACTCGGCTGGGCAAGCGCTGCCCCGGTCCCGCCAAGTGTAAAGCGGGCAGAGGTTCGCTCTCTCAATTGTGGCCTGCTGCCCAGAATCTGCCGTGTCAGAAGTTGCAAGAGGCTCAACCATTCTTGGCTGCATGGCTTGTAAGACAAAGCTGAGGCGAGTAGAGCATACTACTAAGTATGACAGAACAAGGGCCGGGCAGGCGGGATAAGACTGATCTATTGTGGAGCGACGATCGACCTCAGCGGTTTTATTGAAAGAAGACGACACGGCCAAGCGCCGTAAAGAAGCAACTATCGACGCGCAACCGATGAGCCTGGACGAGTCGAAGAAAAAGCAAAGCGCCAAGTGCGCGCCTGAGTGCGACGATCAAGACGAGCTGAAGAGGCGAAAGCGTGACGTGCGAAAAGATAACTGCGATGCCGGCGATGCAGATTATCGCCACAGATTGTTTGCATTCTAACCCAAAGGAGTGTCGGCGGCCAGCAGCTCGGCGGAGATGTAGATTGTGCTTGCTTGTTGCTGTGCTTTTGCGGGTTTTGCTGAGCGGTTTCAACTTGGGACGCACCTGTCCCGGATTTCGCTTTCAGTTTCTTTCTACTACAGCCATTACAAGAATTTTTTGGGGTGTGTGAACATGGGAAATAGGAAAGAGGAGTGCGTGTAAGAGGGTACCGCAACGCGGATTGGTATGACCTCGCCCCGTCCCATCTGCTCCGTGTGGCGGTCATTTGACATCAGGCGGAGATCACCGTGTAACTTGACGTCTGCCAACGGGACTGTCCGTGCTACAGGCACATCCCTTCGGGAAAACGGAAGGATTGCAAGAACGAACTTGGAATAATTACTCAACACCACACTGGTCCCACCTCGTGGTACCGTGTTTTGGTCTCAAGCTACAAAAACATAAGGCGGACCGGCGGAGTCTGAGTAGCTTCAGACAGGACAGCAGTGTGAGCCTGGTTTGTCGGAGAATAAGTCCCAACTGGGGGGGGAGGTTTTCAATAATGTGTTCACAGACACGATTCGAAAGAAGGTTAGAAAACCACTTTCTCTGTGCTGCCGCGTGTAAGCTGGCTTTAAAACGAAGAAAAATACAGGAGTCGCTCAATGTACAAGCGGCGCCAATTCGTGACGGCCCATAGCACTAGCCGAAACTGGTTTCATCGACGGGCTCACCTCAGCATTGTCTCGATAGTCTTTGATACCTGCGAGTTTTTTTGCTGACCTGTGCCGAGTAACATCACGTAGTGCTAAAGCTTTTTCAGTACTTTTTCAAAGGGTGGCACGTTTCGGTTGCCGCCGCACAACAAAACCCGCTGCCTGCCAGCGAATTGTAGTCAAACGCTAGCAAATTCCTTCTAAGTGATAGTGGCAATATCATACTTGCTGTACGAAGGAACTGGCCTTTGTACACGTCTATATCGGCTTGCAAAGAAGTTGTCAGGCCATGCTTCTGAAGCGTCGAGATCAGTTCGGCCATCAGCGGTGCAATCATTTTGTGCTCCTTCTCGAGTTCTTGGATCCTCCTCAGGTACTGCTCATTCTGCTCCTGCAGCACTTTTGTTCTGTGTGGTTTGGTTTTGCTCTGCTGATGTCCTGCATCTGTTGTGATATGCCTTCAATACCTATTCTGCTGGGAATCTGCAAACAACGAGCGGAGACCAAACAACAAAGAACGAACATGAAGCTCTACCTTTTGTATGCGGCCTGTCGTTTGGGTAGTCGCAATGGCTAACCCCACCCGAGTACTTTCCCCTCGGTTATCTCAAGTTACAAGCACGCCACTTCCGTCCTAGTGCATGCAATGATCACGATCTCTCATTTATAAGATAGCGTTTTCATCATGTGTTTAAGATCGCCCCCGCTACACACTCGGGGACGATCTTCATGATGTGACCGTCATCAGCATTGACACCACCCACCTTCATGGGCATTAGGGGGCGTGCTGAAGACAGGTTGCGCACTAGACGGGAACAGAAAGATTGTCCCTCTCTGATTTGCACGTCGTAGATCCAAAGATGGCCGCAATCACCTCATCGTTTCCAATACTTTCGAGCACTTTTCGGATCGGGTAAGAAAGCTTGCTTCTTGACCTGTTGACAACCCGTCTAATTGACGGCTCTCTCCTCGGTTTCCGCCTCCAAGTTCTTCTCTGACTCTTCGGTTCGCGACTTTTCCCTTAGATTGGGAGTAGGCTTGTTGAGCTTGCTGCAAGGTTTGCTACTTTTTAGTGGTTAGGCTACTCGGCTTGGGCGATCTCAAAACACGGGGGAAGCTAGGCAGTGGAACACAATCCTTCTTTCCCGAGGCATACTTGTAATTGTCAAGAATGTCAGCTTCAATCTTCATCGTCGATATAGTGTTGTTGAGGCTTCCGACCTGATTGCGGTAGGAAGTGATATCTGCTTTCAGCTGTTCGTTCTGTTCTGCAAGGATTTTGAAATTGTAGTTTTCGGCAATGGAGCCTTCCAACTTGTCGATCGTCTCCTTGTACCCTTCTACCTCACGTTTCAAGGCTTCAATCTCTGCTTTGTACGATGTGCTGCGATCCCAGTGGTCTTTGTCCCTCTTGGCCGCCTCTTCTTCAAGCGCTTTCACCCGGTTGTTGACGTTGTTGAGTTGCTCCTGACTACCCTCCAGCTTCTGCTTTTCTTCTGTCAAAGTGCGCTCATGGAAGGCTGTCAGCTCCGTCTGCTTGCGCTTGAGCTGATCGATTTCGCTTTGCAGCGTCAGCTCGCGGTCCCCAAATTCCTTCTGCCTGCGAGAGAGCTCCTCTTGAAGTAGTGCGGCGTTGTTCTTGTAGTTCTCCTTCTCCGCATTGATGGCCACCTGCGTCTCGACATATTCACGATCTTTTTTTTCGTTGAGTGCTTGCAGTTGAACGACCATCTGATGCAGCGACTCTTGCTCTGCTGTGAGACGAGTGATTTGCTCAAAGTACTCCCGGTCCTTCCTCTCGGCGATGGCTTTTGTTTGCATCGAAGTGCCCTTCTCAATCTCCAGCTGCGTCTGTGCGTTTGCAATGGTTTCTAAGTGGTCCTTTTCTTTTTGTCTCAGCAGCTCCGTCTCCTGCGAGAGCCTTGCGCGCAACGTCTCGAGCTCGCTCTTCTGCAGAGTGATCCTCTCGTGTGCTTCTTTGTCTTTCTTTTCGGCCCTGTCCTGTTCAAGCTTCAACTTTTCAGTCAGCGCGTCGATCTCAGCACTTTGCTGCACCTGTTTCTCGTACGAGTCCCGGTCGAGAGCGTCCTTGTCGCGCGATACCTGTGCAAACAACTGCTTGCTGCTCTCCAGTTCGCTCTTGAGCATGACATTCTTTTCGAAGGCTTCCTTGTCCCGGCGTTCCGCTTCACTTTGGAAGTTGAGGTACTGCGTCTTGGTCGTATCCAACTCTTCATTCAGCCGTGCCAGGGTTGCTGCCAGCTGCTCACCTTTCGCTTTGTGCAAATCAACGTCCCGTTGGAGAGCCTCGTGAGTCTCTCGGTATCGCTTATTAGCCTCGGCGGTCGCCTCCTCGTATTTGCGAATCTGTGCGCTGCACTCTTCAAGCTTCTGCTCGAGCACCTCTGTCTGCGGGTTGTTTGCGAGTTGAAAAAGATGCATACATAGACGAACAAGTTATTACGTGGCAGTGACACTCAGCTAGTGAGTGCGTGTTGACACCAACCCTTCCCGAGGTTCCAGGGTTTAACAAGGAGCAGCAGAAGACCACACCGCATCCCGCAAGCCGCCTTGTGCGGGACAAAGGCTTGGCCAAGACTTGTCATCAATTGTCTGCCGCCCTTCCCACACACTCCGCATAGCAGGGTTTATGGATGCGTATGGAAATACTAGGGAAGGTGACTGCAACCTTTCAAACACGAAATCGTCTCAAAGATCCAAAACATACTCTCTTGCGGTAGTCCTCAAGCATCTGGTTCAAGTGCTTGTTGTCCTCTTTTCCGGCGTCGAGCTGGCTGTTGAGAAGGCCCAGCATGATCGTGTTCTTGACGTCCTCACGCTCCTTTCGTTCGAATTCCGCCTGCAGCTGCGCTGACTGCTGCTTGTACTTGTCAAGTTCTGTGTGCAGAAGCTTCATCAGTATTGTGTTTTCGGTGTCGTCCTTGTCTTTGTCGCTACGCATCTGCAGATTCTCCGTGCGAAGGCTGTCGAGCTCTTGAGTGTACTTGTCTTTGATGTTCATGATGAGCCTCTCACGTTCGTCACTTTCTTGTTGGCTTACTGTCAGTTTCTGCTGCGTAACGACGAGGTCTCTTCCAAGTCCTTCGAGCGTTGTTTCTTTTTCTTTCAAAGCGCGCTCACCGTCTAGTTCCTTCTCATTCAGGAGCATCTGCGTGCGTTCTAACTCGTCTTGCAACAGTGCGCTTCTGCGAGTTTGGCTTTCTAAGTCGGCTTGCAAGCCTGACACGGTGTGGTTCATGGCCAAGCACTGCTCGTGGAGCTGGTGGATTTCCTTGTCTTTCTCTTCCAGGATTTGCAGCTGCTGAAGCTTGAGCTCCATCTCTCGGTCCTTCCTCTCACGCTCTTCTCGCTCCTTTTGTCGATCGTACTCTTCGCGCTTGCGCTTTTCTTCCTCTTGCCTTCTCTTTTCCTCCTCTTCCTTTTGCTTCTTTTCCATCTCGGCCTTCGCCTTCTCCTCCTCTTCCTTTTGCTTTGCAGCCTCCGCCTCGCTCTCCATCTTTAACCTCTCTTCCTCTGCCTTCTTCGCGTCGTCGTCGCCTTTCTTTCCAGCAGGCTTCTTCGGGGGCATCGCCTTCCTTTTTTCCTTTATTTAGTATACCTGAAAGTGCTTGCAATGGTCCTCGTGAGGGTCTAAGTAGTTGTTAATCGACAGCACTTGCAGATACTCGTGCATTGAGCTGGCAAAATACCTCTGGTGGGGAACTTTCAGCTAGACTTTGGCGGACGTTCTCCGGCATGGAGAGGGGGGGGTCCCGGGCCTTTTTATGGTTTGCCATCTGTCCGTCAAAAATATAAAGGAGGGATTGCAAGAACCCTTCTGAGCCGTGTTTCGGTCCTTGAAGCCACGGACACAGAAGGCGGACCATCGTCAGCGCGGAACCGTATGGGGGGGACTCATTGGGGGGAAGGGGGGCAGCCTGGCAAAATTGTAACTGACACGTTCCTGTGATGAATTCAGTTACCTGTTCTTCACACGGGATGGCTTCAAGTCTCGTCGCTCCGGGTTTTGGCTTTGTTGCTGCACGTACGTGCTGCTGCACATAGTGTCCAACTCATTACTTGCCCGACCTGTTCCATTTGCAGCTTTAGAAAACGGAGGCGCCAGAGAATCAGAAACAGTTCTTCACCATTATTTTTCTTGGACGAAAGACGAACAGAATGGGTCAAACGCACGGAGCGCAGGAGAGGTGAGTAGTGGGGACGGGGGCGGAAGGCAGAAGCGGCCAGAGGGACAAAGAGATTCACAGAAACAGAGAGAGGAGTGGTGCAGAACTATCTCGTCAACGAGGCGATCTGTGGTCAGTATCGTCTCCCGGTCCTGGGACACTCAAATCGACATCAATAGACACATATCCGTTGCTGGATGTGATGCTGGAACCTCTTTGTTCTACGATACATGCTAATGCATAGTAGTTTTGTAGGTGAGAGTTTGTCTGCCTGCAGAAGAGACCCTGGACGACACTACTCCTCCCTCAGCCTTTGGCGACTATTCGTGTTAACTCCCCCCCCACGCAGTGCTCCCACACCTATGCGGGCGGGTGAGTGGGAAGAAGAACATAAGCAGACGCTCCTTCTCACTGCCTTCCTTTCCTTTGCCGATTGGACTTCATCTTTTTGCCTTTTGATTTCGTTCGTTCTTTTTCCTTTTTTTTTTTTTTTTTTTTTTACTTGCTCCACCCCCCCCCTAGACTAGAGTCCCTAGTTCATGGAAAACTTCAGGTACGTGAACTCACGTTGGATGCTTTTGGTGGGACGCACCTCTTGTAACAAGAAGGATCTGTGCTTCAAAATGTCAACCTTCTGTACCCCGCAAGCACAGCAAGGTTGTGGGAGCGGTTCTTTTCTACGCCAGCTCTCATTTGCAGCGCGTTTGGCGGGTTGGCAACCTCTGCTTGGGCAGTTCTCGGCAGGATACAGCAGGACAGGCCTTGAAGCCGCAATGCGCGCGTATAAAGCCGCCGCAAGAGCAGACCGCGAGGAAGGCTCTTGTTGCGTTAGGGAGAAGTCATTTGCACGCAAACCTGTCTGATGATCAGAAGTCTCTTCACAAAAACAACAAATAGCTAGAGGAAAACGGCAGCCTCAGAATGCAAAAACAAGACAGAATCACCTCCCACAAGGCAATTCTCAGAAAACCCAAGGGGGGCGTCACCAGAAATCCAAAACTCGAAACCTACCACTCAGGTGCTCATGAAGTGCTCCAAAACGGCGGAAGAAGTGGTCAGACGCTCGTTTAGGCTGAGATAATGGCTGCCCATTGAGCTCACATCCACAGCGCCACCGAGGCTGGAAACCCGGTGAACACTGCTACATAAAAGAAACCCTGACCGGGGCGGGTCCTTACTTATTCATAAACAGCCGCGGATCAATGATCTGCGGCACAATACCAAATACACGCACGAAAGACGTCCAGGCGACTGCACGTGTTTCCGGCCGTGCGACGGCAGGATGCCTTCTCGTCCCAACGAACGGAGTCGTGCGCGTTTCACAGCGACGCGCCTTTTTTGCGCTTACGTTTTCCCCCTCTCTTGGTACCATGTAGGCAAGAACATTATCACTTGGCTGGCAAGGCAAAGAATCCGTGACTCAACTCGTTTGGTGAACTCTCGGAACGTACCGCGTCGCGCTTCAGGCGTCTGCAGCATGCAGGCCAGCTGGTCATGTGTAGGGGTCCTTTCTTGGCAGGTAATGAGGCAGATGTGAGGTTGTTGCCACTTCACTTGCCAGCGCGACGTATTCCCGAGCTCCCTCACCGTAACTGGTGTTGCTTGCTTCAAAGAGTTCGAGAAGGGGACAAAGTTGCACAGGATTCCTTACCGAAGCGATACCAGCTTTACACTTTTATTTTCCTTTCATAATGCAGGGCTGACGATGGTCATACGGCCATACTTTTATGTGTTTCGCCTGTTGAGTTACCCCAATCCGGTTCATGAACAGAAGCGAGATGACAAAACGAATAAGATGACTCATAAGATATACTGCAAAGGCCACTAACTCAGCACGCACATAATTCGCTTCAAACCCCTAGCTAGCTGTTCGTTTTCTACGATCAGTTTCTCAGGTCTTTCTGTAAACTACTTTGCATCACGCATACTTGTTTATTGTGCCGCCGACTACACTGTCGTCGAATAGTGATCTTGTCAGTACTTGCTAACGCGTGCTGCAAGAAGACCACTAAGTTATAAGATAGGTTACCTCGCGGATCATACGATTGCGTAGTGCATTTCGTAATACGACGTCTAGGGTATCGCAGCTAGGGTAGTCGACACACAACACCGTTGATCGTGCTCGTGTTGGGTTCGTAGTATTGTCCTCTACAGAGGGAACTGGTGCCTCATATCAGCTCTCAGGTACGTTTTCGCTTGCTTTTGCCAGACGTTAGCGTAGACATTGTGCAAGTGTGTTACAGTCTGGGCTCTTGCTGCGTGAGTGGGAGAGTCATCGGCATGCTGTACCACACAAGATACACATAGCACCACCGTTGTTCAGCCTTGCTGATCGTTGCCGGAAGCAGACTGAAATAATATGCGGCAGAATGCCGATGTGGGGAAGTTGCAACTTCCAAAGCGTTTCCAGCCGACCCTTGTTGCGTTCTGTACACATGGAGGGCGGAGCGTACCCCTTTGGTACGCGGATGATGCTCTGTAGTGTCTTTCTCTAAGGGTACAACCGGCGCGCGACCCTGTTTCGGTTCCCTCTCTTGACTCCCTTGGTTCTTTGGAACCGGATAGGTATACCAAGGTCTCTCGAGGAGAAGCGTTTCCAGCCGACCCTTGTTAGGTTCTGTACAGATGGAAGGCGGAGCGAGCCACTTCGGTGCGCTTTGTGATGAGAGAGGTGATGGGTTTCTCACGCTTCATTCTGTAGTTCTTTTTCTTTTGTGGGTGCGGCAACAAACGGCGCGCGACCCTGACTCGGATTTCTCTCGTTACAGTTGACGACCGGCGGTCGTGGGAATCGAAAGAACGATACCCCACTCGCACTCGATCCTTTTGGGAGTTCCTTCATAAATGCTGGGAGACAGGAAACGGCCACGGGTTCAACAGCTTGACAACGACACCTTGCGGGTGCTCACTTCGTATGCAAGGTCTTAATGGAAGAAGAAAGACTCGATTCGATTCTCACACATGCTATTCTCAAGGTCAGAATCAAAAGTCTCTTAGGAGAAGCGTTTTCCAGCCGACCAAAGTGGGATTCTGTACAGACGGAAGGCGGAGCGAGCCCTTTGAGCGCTTGGCTGGGCTTCTCGCCGTTCTGTAATTTCTTCTGGTCTTCTTTCTACGAAAGCGGCTACAATTCAGCCACAACTCGGCTTTCTCGTGTCATAGTTGACTTGACTCTTACTTTGGAACTAGACTGTACTATATTCGAAGAACGTTTTCGCGGAACAACCGAGTTCGGCCGGACAAATACTGGAAGATTGCAAATAAGATGCAGTCATCGATGCTCATCACGACGCCTAACTTAGCGGCCTAAGTTGAAAAGGATTTAACTCCTCTGCGAAACCGGTAGCAGTTTCTCAATCATTGCTACATGTGACAGTGCCGTGTGCGTGCAACATAGGAGCATCTGTCGTCCACGTGCGATACAGTACCTCTTAACAGGTGCGCTCGTTCAGATCACTGAACGCGAGGGAGAAGAGGAAATGGTTGACCCTGGCATTTCTTTGCTAGGTTTTGTTCGGTGAGGACAAAATAATCAATAATTTCATTACAACGCCAGTTCGAAAGACTGCCCACCCTGCGGCCTCTTAATGTGGAATAGGGTGTCGTGAGTATTATTTTGTACGACCTTCAAGACAGGTTGTCAGGCCATCAAACTCACTCGTTTCATGCTGTGATGGCTTGTAGCACCACAGACCAGTTGTCAGGATGTTCTTCAAAACGGCCACGACGGACGCTCTTCGCAGACGTCGTCGATAAGAGACTTTTTACGCTCGGCGATGGAGGTGCACACACTCAGTTTGCCAAACGCGAAAGAGAGGGAGAAGGTAACAGTAGGCCTTGGCCTCTGGTGCTATCAGTCAAGATCGCGGCCATATACCTTTGTGGGTGCCATCAATAAACGCAGCGAATGAACTGCAGCCAGAATTGACTGATTTCTTCTATTCACCTCTAGGAACAGAGAGGTGAATTCACGGTGTTTTTCTCGGGTTAGCAACGGGGTAATAACCTTGTACAAATGTCAGTTCTCGTCGGAATACTCTAATCTTCTGAGATTCTTCGTCCAAATACAACTTAAAAGATGAGAGTGTAAGACAACCCAAGTAAGTGAGCAACAAATGCACCCACAAGGAATTCTTCTAATACCCCTCTACACCCCTCCGTCTTGGGTTTAGCTCAAGATCTGCAAACCAAAACAAAACTGGAGTAGGTGGACGGCAAACGGCTACGATCTTGACTGATTTATTATTCGCCCTTGCAAGCCTTTTTTTCTTTTTTTCCGTTCGTTTCTCACTGAAATGCACATCACCCACTACCCTGCACTACTTCGTTGCCAGACAAACCTCGAGAAATTAGAAATGGCATCCAATTGCACAGCTTCGTCAGCTGAAACATCAAGTTTGAACTGATGAAGCGCTTCCTCACAGGACACTTTGGTTCCTTTTTTGTTTGCACGCAGTCTTGATTTTTTCCCTTCTTTTTTCTTTGACACTGGAGTCGTACTTTTGTTTTTTTCCTCGTTCGTGAACGCTTGAAGCCAATTGTGTTTCCGGGTGTTCGGGAATGCCTAACCTCCTTACGGCCTGGTACTGAATCCCTAGCAACTACTCGTCGGATACGGCCTCACATAGCAAAGATGTATCCGCACGTGTTGGATGGATATGTAGCCATTTGCTTACCTCGAAAAAGCTTGACACCAACACAACACCGAATAAGACGGCCCTCGCGAGTGAAGAAAGCTCTCCCCGCAAGTGCCGCATTCTTTCGACACCCATAAGCACGAGGGACCGACTGGCCTGGCTATCCCTCGCTCTATGGTACTGGTGTCCAGTTGTTGTGTTTTTCAATGCCTTGTTGGGAACCTTCCCGTTTTCATCAGCATCTGCGCTGGTCAGAACGACCATAAGGGGCTAGTGTCGGAGAGTAATTGGCCACTCTTTTTGTTTGGTTGCGGGAAAGCGACGGAAACTGATGAAGAGCAGAAATATTTGCTTTTCTTTCTGTTTCGGCGCAATTGGTATGGGAAAGCCCAAAAAAGGTCAAGAGACGATGTGCGCGTTCCCGGAGAGACCTGTGGATCAGGACGCCACAACAGCAGGTTTGCACGAGTAAATAGCTAGCGCGTGCAAAGTTGCGAGGTAACCAACCCAGTTCTGAATCATGTAAGAGTCGCGGCAAATGAATAGCTAGCTTGCGGGTGAGGCTTGCTAACGCTGACCCGCCGCGACTCATCTGATCGCGCGCTGACGGAGTGTTTTCGGCTGTGATCAATGGCATTTTGTACACGTCATTCATACAGGCTCGTATGGTACCACCTGTACCCACTCGGGGCCCCTTTTTATTTCATGAAAGCCACGTTTTAACTTTTCGTTACCTTTCACTCGTGTTGAGGTTCGGCCACCAACATCCGGAGGGACCTGACTACCCTTGTCTTATTTTGACTGCCCGTTATTGAGGGTTCGCGTATGCAGGTTCTGGCAGGATGCAGGCGCTACATACAGTCGGCGAACGCAGCCGCACCTCGGTTCCGCTGGCTCACAGAAGAGTATGCTATCGGCGCCAAAAGGACAGCTGAGCATCCCGTTTGCAGGTACGGTACGGTTGTACGAGGCCAGTGCCGTGGTGCTACCACGGATACGTTCGTGGCTGAACGTCTCAAAGCCAAGAGTCCAGTTTAGAAAAATGCGTGAGTTACACAAGGCGCATCGAAGTAATTCGGCCGGCTTCGGCAAACGGCGGATTTAGTCCATGTCTCCAATATGAGTCCGAATGGCAACAACCAGCTTCACGTCAGTGACTGCGTCGGCGGACATCGTCGCCCAAGTGGCTACCGACTTATCTCATCATATGCTGCTTAGAAAGGCTTGTCAGACAGTCCACGCTGCTTTGCTGTGTGAAGAAAGCGGAAATTGAAAGGGTTTTGAACAACCCAACTTTTAGTCCTATGGTCGTTCCAATCCAATGGGCGGTAGTGTGTGCGATGAGCTCTGCTCCTCTGCCCAGACATGGTGTAGATGGGCTTGCGAGGGTGAAAACCCAGCTAGAGCTACCCTTAAGTACGCGGCGGTATTTTGGGTCGTGAGCCGTCCCCCAAGATACCAACCTCTTCCTGGCCTCAAAAGAGCCAACCCGAGCGGGAGTACGAACGGGGGATCGACCTCGACTCGCCCGAAATTAGAACTTTTGATTTTTCTTTGGCGGAGATGTGATGCGATCAGCCACCCTAGCAATTGAACCTGAGATGTGCAGGAATCCCTCATGCAGAAACCACCTTGTCTCCCAAGTAATAAGAACTTGTGGTCGTTGAGCTTAAAGTATCCAGAACAGGGCAGAACAGGGCCCAGTGGGATCTGATGGCCGTGGAGACAGTCAGTGTCAAAATCCTGACATGCCTGCACTCAGGTCCGAGAAGGTCATCGGACGCCATACCGATGCTCTTGTATCTCGTATCAAAAACGAAGAAACCAACGACGTTTATGACTGGGCCAGTGTGAAGGCTGTTGCTTCCGGAAGGTTTCCTGACAGACTTATCCAGAATGTGCGTTCACAGACTTATCCAGAATGTACGTTACAGGACTCTCTTGTATGGGTCATATTCAGGCTCGGGGTAGATCAGTCACAAAAAAGGAGCCAGAAATGGTGCACAGCATGCAGTTACATGCCACCGGCCCAAAGTACAATGATGTCATAAATACGGGCCTGCAAGATGTGTGAACGAAGGTCTTGTCAAGCGCAACAGTGTTTGTTCGGTGACATAATTGGCCGTCTCACATCACGTCATTGGTGAGCACTTTCGTGCCAATAAACTTAAAATGTTTGAATTGCGGTCGATTTCTTCGAAATCGGCCAGGTTTGGCTTGTTCGAGGCGGGAAAGAGTTGTAAATCCTGTTGAGGGGCGGTTCCCCCAGATAGGTTCGAGAGGGAGTCCAGCCCTCCTGAGCCCATTGGATTGGAACTTGGGCCACGAACACGACTTGGGGCCGGAGTTGGTAGCGGATTTGCTCGTTCTGCTAAGGGACAGAAGGATAGTATTTAATCTGAGGTGGAATCTATAAGGACGTCCACCCCTTTGTCAATGAGAGAAAAAAGGTGAGAAAGCACACCTTTCGGCCTGAAAGTTCTTTGTTGCTGTGGCGGGGGTTGGAGGCTTCGATGGACGGCAAGTGGTCGTCGCGTTCCTTCTCTCGCTCGCGGTTGTGCTCGCGGTTCTGCTCTCGCTCCCGTTTCGTGGTTTTTCGCGGGAGGGTAGTCATCGAGG
This sequence comes from Diplonema papillatum, assembly GCA_030068145.1. Classification (NCBI taxonomy): domain Eukaryota; phylum Euglenozoa; class Diplonemea; order Diplonemida; family Diplonemidae; genus Diplonema; species Diplonema papillatum. The sequence continues at coordinate 22,799 of JAPJBO010001750.1, forward strand.
AGCTGCTGACTATTTGCGGGTGCTCACCAACGGCTTGGAGCTGCCTGTGCGATGCACCATGCCCATAGTTACCATGAGTACCCGCTGCCTCATGCGGAAGCTGCTGGTGCTCTTGCTGCGGTTCATGACTGCGTCCCGTAATCTGTAAAAGTAACGTTAACCCCATGAAGACGGAGGTTTAACTGTGGAAAATGAGGAACTTTATGGGCTTTCTGTAGCTACGAACTCCTGAACAAGTAGTGCAGGTGTGGTCAAGGCATGAGCTGCGGTGTGGATGCGCACACAGGTGTGCGGGGATGGTTTTGGGTCTGCCATTGGGTGCGCGTAGTTTCCCAGTCATTTCAGCATTTCTTCTATCCTCCTTGTCTTCTCCGCCGCAGCCCTCACAACGGCGCCTTCATCTAAGCCCAGTAAAAAATGCGTGAGTTGCTCAGCGTCTAATGGGCCATGAGTCACTTGAGCAAACAACATTTTCCAAATTTGCACCCAGATACCGTGTCTTTTCAACTGGGTGGATACGACTGGGAAGCCTTGTTGTTCCCAGGGTGTCGGGGTTCTCCGGGTCTTTTCTGATTCACTTTTGCAGCCAAAAACGCCCCAATACCACCAGGCGTGCTTACTGACTTCCCAAAGAAGAAGGCATCGGAGTGCCGGGTGGTGGGACGAAGCGGTCGAGGAAGGCGACCCGAAGCTGGCACACGAGATCTTCTGCATGTGCGTCAGGCCCGGTAAGCCTTCAAACTCCTATTTCTCCTAGATTCCTGATATACGGCGTTTACAACAAAAAACAGCTCTTTTATCTTCCGAAAAAAAGGACTCTCCTTCTGGCAGAGAAAAAAGTATAGATGTTGCTTGCTTGGAAAAGAATCGAAAGTACGCGTGGACTTTTTGATAGGGACGCATACCGAAGAACCGAAGTGCAGAGAGGGAAGCATGTTGCTGCTGTGATCGCCGACGGGAGCCAAGTGCGACGAGCTGGCGGGTTGGCAGTGCTCGAGGTGGGGAATTGTCGTCACGGCGGTGAGAGAAGGCGTGGCTGAACTACTCGGTGGTGTCCGCGCAGCGTCGGAACCACTCTCGTGCTTACTGCAAGGGTTTGTTTTTGCGTAGCTTATTCAATGAAGGTATCGCGTGCAAGCAAACCCGGCATGCTCTCCTTTCATGGATCTGATCATACGACAGTTGGTACACGAGGAGGAACAGGTGCCGGACGATGAACTTGACCATCTATCTGGTAAAACTACGAGATTCGGCCGCCGGCAGCGTTTTTCTTCGCTGCAACAAGATCGCGAAGGCGAGAAAGTAGGGTTAGTCGGAGAGCTGACCTCGCCGACTATTTCCCCCGTTTCCTTTACCCAAGCACGTTACCAAGATTTACTTGTTTTCTAAACGACTGTGTGCCAATGAGTACCAATGTTTGCTCCGCACTTCGCAACAGGCAACTCCCACGACAGTGCTGGTTCGCAGAAACGGATGAACGGATACCTGTTGCTGTTCGGTTGTAGCAAGACATCGTGGCCGACAGCTTTTTCACGGTCGGCAGCTCGTTCGCGGTCGTGTTTGTCGGCCTGCTTGGCTTGCGCGCGCAGCTGGCGGTCAAGATCACGGATGTCTTTGAAGTATGCGTGCCGCACGGCCTTCTTGGCGGAAATCCTCTCATCTGGATCGTACTCGAGGAGGGCTGTAATGATGTCAACTGCCTCAGGAGATGCGTGCGTGATGAGCTCCGAGATGGACAACCCAGCCTCAGGTGGGAAGTCAGTGTCACGGTGACTCGAGTTTTGCCGCAGTTTGTCCAGGACGCGGGCCGATGGGGTCCCGAGGACCTTATGGATCTTGTGCAGCTGATCCATTTCGTTCGTGCCGGGGAATAACGGGTACAGCGCTACAATCTCAAAGAATACACAACCTGCGCCCCACATGTCCATCTTATAATTGTAATACCCGTCAGTGAGCAGACACTCCGGAGCGCGGTACCATCGCGTCGCTATGTATTCGGTGAACGGCTGGCGGGAGTAGATCCCTCTACACGAGCCGAAATCCGCCAGCTTTAAGGTGTCACCGCTGACGAGGACGTTCTCCGGCTTGATATCTCGGTGAAAGATGGCATTTCGGTGCATGTGTTCCATGGCGCGCATGAGCTGGTACATAATGTGCAGAACTCGGTCATCGGGGAGGTATTGTTTTCGCTCTTTTATGAGCTCATACAAGTCCATTTCCATGAGTTCGAAAACCAGTGCTAGCCTTCCGGTTGACCGGTCGTACAGAACTTCGAAGAGTTTGATGATGTTCGGGTGCGGGCTAAGCCTGCGCAATGCCTGGATTTCGCGAAGGCGATTCACTTGGTCGACGCACTCAAACTGGTTCTTCATGCATTTGATAGCAACGCTTCGGTCGGTTGCCATGCATTGCGCCTTTAGAACCGCGCTGAAGGTGCCTTCCCCCTTTTTCCCGAGCAGCTTATACTTGTGCATGGCAGCTCAGGGGGAAGACGCAGGGGTTGTTCTTTCTTTCTTCACAAGAATTGAAAACAAGAGGAGCAAATACTCCGAGGTGTGAGAATATTATTTTCCTTTTTTTCGCAAAAAGAAATAGGAATTGTAGTGCGTGTGTGTTAGTATTGTCCTTCTGTTTTCGTTATTTGCGATGTGCTGTCAACTGATTCTGTTGGGGTGTGTCCGTCTGAAGAAAGATTTCTCTTCCCTCTTTTAACTTTTTTTGATTTTTCTGGAGGTGGGGATGGGGATCGACTTGGCTATTTACTTTGTTTGGAACTTTTTTCTTTTTCTCGTTTCCGTTTCTGGCGAGTCGAGGATCTATTCGAGCTGGAAACCACCCTGCCCTTCCTGGTCTCTTCCCCTTCTCGTGAAGAGGGAGAGATGGATAGTTGTAGGAAGGAAGGGCAGCTGGACCGACAAGGAGTGCCCGATGGCGGGGGAGTCTGGAAGCGAAAAAAGAATTTCGCTTCAAAAAAAATGCCGGGAAAAAACCACTATTGGGACCGGGGCTCTTGCGTGAGTGATTTTTCCTCTTGCTTTTCCCCTCTTTGCGGGGGTTCTCCTTCTGTTTTCCTTTTCTATTCGCCTTGTTGCCGGCCTCTTCTTCTATTATTTTCCTTTTCCGTGTTCTTTTCCTTTCGGATGTTGATGCCTGTCGATGCTTTCCTTTCCTGTATTGGTGCGGTGTTAAAGGGAATTGCAGTACCGTATACCGTCCAGCCGCTAATTTATAGGCCAATAATATGCGTGGTTTATAATTTATCGGACGCTAATTCATAAAGCCTTACTTATTATCTCGGCACCACTCTTTGTGGATCAATGAATCAATTTCTTTTTGGCGGCACCGCTTTAGCGGCGCCAGGCCCACGGTACGGTGCAGTGTGTGGCGCGCCTCTGTTTTACAGGCCTTTGTTTTAGAGTGATAGTTCGCTTGAAACACCGGGGTTTTAAAGTCTCCGGGCGACCTTCGTCGTTGTGGGAAGATATCCTTTGTGCTCTGAGTGTCGTAAGAGTGGTGGTTACACGAGGTAAGAGGATCGGTGGGTACCTTGGTTGTTGGTCATTGGTGGTTTCGGCCATTGTCCACATACCTTACTTACGGTAGGCCCTCCTCAGTATGGTGCCGCAGTTGGTGACTGTCTGTCTTCTTGGTACCGTCTGACCGTCTCTTTTCGTGAAATTGTGGTGTTGCTTATGGTTTGCGCAGGTTGAATATCCGTAACTATATCGTATTGCAAGACGGGTGGGGTGCTACAACTAACGTAGCAAGGTGTCGCGAATAGGAGTAGAAAATAAGACGCGTCACTGGCTAACCACGGTTGAAACCGGAAAATGATGATGAGGGGAGGGAATTGTTTTCGTTGAACGCTTTGCCCCTGGACGTTTGTTTCTTGGTACAGGGCGCAAGGAAACGCCGTGGAAGGCCTGTGACGCGTTCCTATTTGGTAGTTTAATGTCAGCTAATTTCGTGTAAAGCCCCGGCAGGGAACGAAATTTACCAAACAGGAACGCTGAATCTTTTCATACCTAGTTTGGTTCATTTCGGGAACTGTCGCTTTCCGGAACTGACCTCCTTATTTCGAAACAGCGTCGAACACGCGATTGGATGAGGGGATCCCACGGGATCTGGCTAATTGGATTGATTGTGGTCTCTTTTGGCCTGCTTCCATTAGTCGGGCCTCCAGGTTGATTGTGGTCTCTTTTGGCCTGCTCCTGCGCCCAAGCCGGCACACGCCGGCTTCCAGGGTGATTGTGGTCTCTTTTGGCCTGCTCCTGACGAGATCCCACGGGATCTGGCTAATAGGATTGATTGTGGTCTCTTTTGGCCTGCTTCCTTTAGTCGGGCCTCCAGGTTGATTGTGGTCTCTTTTGGCCTGCTCCTGTGCCCAAGCCCGCACACGCCGGCTCCCAGGTTGATTGTGGTCTCTTTTGGCCTGCTCCTGACGAGATCCCACGGGATCTGGCTAATAGGATTGATTGTGGTCTCTTTTGGCCTGCTTCCTTTAGTCGGGCCTCCAGGTTGATTGTGGTCTCTTTTGGCCTGCTCCTGCGCCCGAGCCTAGGCGCGGCTCTGCTTCCAGGTATTGTGCCCAGGTGTTGAGGTGTCTTTTTATCTCTGTATGAACCGGCTGAGTTTCTCCGGGGACTTCACACAAGGCGGCCGTTGCGAGGTATGGCTTCAGATTCCTACCAGGAAGGAGGGAATGTCAATGATGTCGCTCGGGCAGTTCTGGGAAGGCAGGGTTTCGGCGCTGCAAGGCGGGTCGGATGGCAGCGGACTCCGGAGCGCCCGGGCCTTCCCCAAGCACAGCAAGAACGCAAGTCCCTTCTTACTGCTCGACTCGGACCGTCCCGATCACGACCGGCAGCTCAGCCGAGGGACCAAGCCCGCGGGCATGATCGTAAGCGGAACGGCTCAAGGCCCGAAGAAGATGCTTTACTGAAGAGGTCTAAGACGGGCAATTGACTCCCAAGTGACATGACATCTTCGCCTTCCCCTGCCCCACGCCTATCAACCGACCCCGGCCATTCTTATCAAGGAATCAAGTCATCACCATCAGCCGAGTCATCGGTACCATACCCGACTCGGCTCTGCCGTGTCTGTTAGTCAGCAAGAGGGCGTCTTCGGAATTCCACCATCACACCACCATCAACCGAGTCATCGGCACCATACCCGACTCGGCTCTGCCGCGTCTGTTGATCAGCAAGAGGGCGTCTTCGGAACTCTACCATCACACCACCATCAGCCGAGTCATCGGCACCATACCCGACTCGGCTCTGCCGTTTCTGTTAATCAGCAAGAGGGCGTCTTCGGAATCCCACCATCACGCAGCCGTCTGTCGCCCGGCGAGATTCAGGATGTTCTGAAGAGGCACTCCTTCACCGAGAAAGCTCTCGACGCCATGCCAGCGGTGAAGGAGATGCCCCAGCTCGATGGCGAAGTGGAGGCCGCAATCAGTTGTTCCTCGGCAACACCGGTTCATGAGGCGCAGCGTATGCGCTCACAGTTCTTGGCTCGCTGGAGGAAGAGGTCTGACGAGCTGTCGCCCCACGAAGGAGATCCTTGTCACGTCGAACTACTCGGCGAGATGCTTCGCGACCTGCGCATCTCAGGCGCTGACGATCTCCTGTTCCACCTGAAGACGGGTTGCCCCATGTCAGGCGTGGTCGGGTACGGAGGGCTCTACACTCCGGGACCCCCCGGGGCACCTGAGATGACAGAGGAGGAGTTGGTCCGGCGTCAGGGCGACGTTCTAGCGAGGTCGGTGCGGGCCATCCGTTCCGACTCCAAGGATAACAGGCTGGCGATATGGCGCTCCGTGCAGAAGGAGGTTGCTGCCGGTTATATGGTAGCGGTTCGTCCCCCAGCTAACGCCGTCTATCTCAGGAGGTTCCTGATTCGCCAAGTGAAGTTTGACGACGAGGGCTCCCGCATCAAGGAGCGGGCCTGCGACGATGGTCGCATGGCACTGGTGAACAAGTCCGTCCACATGTCGACGCCGGTGAAGTTGGACACGACGGATGTGTACGTGGAGGTGGCCAGGCGGGTGGCTTTCGGACGACCCCGCCGCCACGTTCCGGTCTGTGGGTCTGGACCACAAGGACGCGTACCGCCAGTTGCGCGCCAGGAACGACAGGCTGTGCAGGTGCGTCGTCGTGGAGAACCCTGAGGATGGTGAGGTGGCGTACTTCCGGATGGAGCGGCTATCCTTCGGCGAGACAGCGGCTGTTGTGCACTACAACGCTTTCGCAAGGATCCTGGCGAGGTTGGTCCGCCGCGGGCTCCGGCTTCCGTTGTGCCAGTATTACGACGACTTCGCCGCCCCGACCCTGGCCTCGGACGATCGGGCGCTGACTGACGTCCTGGAACTTCTCCAGGACATTCTTCGGACGTCATTCAACGAGGAGAAGACGTCGGCAAACAACTACTTTCGCCATCTCGGCTTGATGTTTACCATCAAAACGGAAGCAGTGAGGTCGGAATCTCAGGGCCCAGGAGGCAGGGTCTCATTCACATGCTGGAGGGAATCCTGAGCCGCGATTCCTTGTCGCCGGGGGAGGCTGCGTCGTTGGCAGGTAAGCTCGCCTTCGCGACTTCGGCGCTCTTCGGCAGGATTGGCCGCGTGCCACTCCAGCCGATCTACAGGCGCTCCAATGCGTCATCGACTTTTGCAGGGTTCAAGTTAGGTGTCGATCTTCGAGCATCCGTGAGATGGTGGGCAAGCACGCTGGCCGCAGGAGAGTTGTGTTTCAGAAGATCTGTGCCCCTTCGTCTAGTGCAGCCCGGCGTAGGCACCAGATATGTCCTCTTCACCGATGTCTGCCTCTTCGGTCTTGGCGCGGTCTTAGCTACGGTCGTAGATGGCTTTCCTACCGCGGTCGAATACTTCGCGCATCCTGTCCCCCCGGCGGGCTCAGAGCTGCAGATCCACCACCTCGAGTTTGCTGCGGTCTCGGTTGCGTTCTCCCTGTGGTTCAATGACAGATTCGACTTCACCGTCTCAGTCTGGGTTGACAACAGCATCGTGCTGGGCAGCCTGATACAAGGGCGGACAAAGGCTAAAGAGCTTCTTCTTCCGGTTCATGCGTTCTGGGAGCGTCTAGCTAGGTCCAGAGGCGATGCGTGGTTCGAGAGGGTACCGGGGGAGGACAACCTCTCTGACCTTCCCAGCCGGCTCAACCATGCCTGGGCGGATATTCCATTTAAGGGTCTACGACCCAAGAGAAGGGACGTAGAACAACGGATCGTCGACGAAGCGATCGCGGATGTGCTCGGGGGCAGTCTGTCCGGCCTGGTAGGCTCTTCCGCGTCGCCTGAGCCGTGAGAGGAGGAAAGAGAAGACGCAGGGCATCTGCGGCGCTCCTTTCGTTCGTTCTCACGCCAAGGTCCATTGGGATACGTGCCATTGGGTGAATCCCACTAGACATGCGAGGTGAGCGGCCCCGACGGCCAGCATTCGCAAGCTGTTGCGCCCGCCAGTGCTTAGAGTGTCGGACAACTGTCGTGGTTGTTGCCGCCGCGCAAGCCGCCACCGTTTGGCCACGGCTCGCACGCGCAGCCTCGCAGGGAGACTTCGCCGGTCGGCTCTGTCCCATAGCTTGGTGGGCCAGTTAAGGGCCGTAACCGTTAGAGAACTGTTTGTCGGAAGAGCGCATTAAACATACGTTAAATTAGCGGAATGAGAAGGGAACCACGGCTCCGAGTGACCCATCTCGAGGGAGGTAATTTAATGGTAGTTTAATGTCAGCTAATTTCGTGTAAAGCCCCGGCAGGGAACGAAATTTACCAAACAGGAACGCTGAATCTTTT
>JAPJBO010001751.1:0-30597 GCA_030068145.1 Diplonema papillatum
CAAACACACGCAGCAACAACATTGCCGAGTACGAAGGAATGTTGGCAGGGCTACAGCTTTTGGAAGAGGCAGAAGGAACGGAAGGAAAGCAGTGCACCATCCGCGGCGACTCGGCTCACACAATTGGGCAGACCAACCGAAAAATGGCGTGTTCGGAAGACCTGAAGCCGCTATTGACCCGTGCAATAGAAAAGATGGTAGCCCTGCGGCAGCGACTCACGCTACGGGCGGAGCACGTCAAGCGCGAGGAGAATGTGGACGCAGATGCACTCAGCAACGCGGCGATGGACCTCGTGCAACAACAGCGCCCAACGCGAGAGCAGCAGGAGGCAGATCTCGCAGCATTTCGGGCCTCCGGACTCGGAAAGGCGATGAGTCTGGTCGAGCTAGGCAGCGCCTACAAGAAGGTGACAGGACGGCCGTGGTTCTATGGCCACGAATGTGCGACGACGATCTTGACCTCCGTCGGGGGAACAGTCGTGAGGGGTGCTTCGCGGCGCGCGCAACTCACGGAGACAACCGACGCGGTCATCCTCGGCATCCGGGAGCACGTAAGAACGCTGAAGCCGACACGGACGGAGACCGCGTTGTACCCCCAACACCTGGAATGGGCGGCAACCTATATCCCGGAGGAAGCCTACCCCGCAGGATGGGCACAAGGAAAGGCCGACTGGAAGGCGAGGGCGGAGATGATAAACAAGGTTTCAGGTGCAGGAGCGTGCGGAGGGTCGCAACCGAAGAAGGCCCCAGAAGACGCGGTGAACACATCACGCCCCGGCGAGATTTGCACGCTACACAGAAAGCCCCGATGTAAGGAATGTGCGAAAAAGCGCTTGCCAGCGGAGACGTGTTGCCGGTATAAACAACACCACCATGAAGGAGACGGCCTAAGGCCGCGGATGCTATACTGCTCGATCCACAGACTGGGGCGCTGCGGCGAGTGCGAAGCAGACAACGAAGGGATCGCGAGGTGCTGTACAAGGCACCACCCCCAGTTGAACACGGACCCCCACTCGCAACCTGCGGGAGCATCGGCGGTTACTTGAAACTGAAGGAGTCGTGGACGCCTCTCGCACAGGGAGGCACCACGTGAAAACAGGTCTACAACACACACACACACACACACACACACACACACACACACACACACACACACACACACACACACACACACACACACACACACACACACACACACACACACACGGAAGAGAGAGAGAAAGATACCAGTTAGAGTGCCGGGACCTTCTCTTGGGGGGGAAAGTCTTAGTTTAATGTTTGGGGGGGGAGCTTCTGATCCCCTCACGCACTACTACGTGTCACACATTGTTGGTGACGGCGCCGATGCTGGCGCAGATGTCATAGCTGGGCGGGCGGGTCCGCCTCGCAAGACACTCCTGCATCTTTGCAGGGGGAGGGGGAGATGGGCACGGGGCGCAGATCGTTTCCGACTTCGCACAACACGTCCTATCTACCGCGTCTTCCGCCCAGCCGCAAAGCATCGGCGGCGCTCTGGGGAGAAAGATGCGTTCCGCTTGGAGTACAGGTTGTTTTTGCTTTGCGACAGTGAAACAGGGTTGGGCCGATGGCTAGGAGCCCCTGACACGGCTGGGTTGCTTGTACAATATTTGCCTATGGTGGTGTTGGCGGAATGCAACGAATGAGGAGACTTTGGGACGGTGGGTGTTGCTGGTAGAGACTTCCAGAGTCTTGGACTGACAGGGGGTGCACGTGATGTGGGAACAAGAGACTCTCGCTCTTTCGCGTGTGCAGAGATCAACCTCTGCGGGAAGAATCTTAGTTGCATGTTTAGGCAGAACCCTGGTATGGGGGTTCTGGCACTCTTTGGTTGGTTTAGTTTAACTCCTTCGTGTGCAAGCGTTGGCCTGGGAATGTCCCCTTCAGTACCATTGTGCTAGATTTATTAGTGAAAACAAGAGCTCGTCACTCGCACAACCGCCATTGATACAACGTTAGCAACGTTGACCCTCACGGACGGAGGGGAAGGGGAGTTGTCCAGGGTGCGAAAAGCCTTCTCTTTTCGGGACACTCTGGGTCAAACTCAAACTCAAGAGCTTCATGAGGAACCGGCTCCTTGCAGAGGTCTCGGAGCACATCTGTTCACAGCAGCAAACGTGGGTCCTTTTTTGGCGTGCCTTTACTCTGAAGACGCCGTGTCCGAGCTCTAGCTTGGGTTCGGAGTTTTTTCAACATTAAATATACGTCCTCCGTCTGTAAGGACTCAAGATGAAGGGGGAGAGGAGGGAAGACAGGCAGGCGACTTCAGCATGCCTCCTCGCCTGAAGCTGAACACACTGTCAAGTGTATCGAAGAACAATGTCGAGGACGGGTGGTGGTGACCCGCAGGCGAAGCAGAGACGTGTGTCGTATATCAAGCGCAACCTTTGAAACAAAGTGAAAGAATTCGACTACATGCTGCACACCACCGGGGAACGTGAGCCGTTTTCGTTGCATGCAGTGTGCCTGATTGATTTACGCCAAGCGAGATTGAAGACGCAAGTGACGACGTCAATGTTTGAGTCCAAGCTTTGAGTCCAAGAATTGGGTCCAATTGTTGAGGACAACTTTGGCCGAGGCTTTCCCCATCAGCGGTTTGCGGTGACGAGTTTCGTGTTTCCCCCAACTTGCGTCGTGTCTGATAACAACAAAGAGAGTTGGAGTATGGCTAAAGATAAAGTGGTGTCACCTGAGGGGGTAATCTCAGGGCCGCCCACGTGATAAAGCCGTTAGAGAAGAAGAAAAAAACGAGAGCAGCCAGGGAAGTGAACGTCCACAGAAGCCTCACACCCGGTCCTCCTTTTGGGGGGGGGGTGCGCTCGCTCTTGTGTACCGGATATTTGAGATACGCAGGAGCCTCCCTTAGAGTGACAGATCTTTGGGATACGCAGGAGCCTCCCTTAGAGCGACAGATCTTCCGGATACGCAGGAGCCTCCCTTAGAGTGACAGATCTTTGGGATACGCAGGAGCCTCGCTTCCCTCGTGTGGAATGTTCACGCATTCCCTTTCGGCAGTCCTGCACGCCCGGCAGCGAACTCGGCGGTCGTAGCTGTGAGGCGAGCAACTACACCGTGCCTCGTTCGGTGGGGGCAACAGGCGGGCTGCTTGCTCACTCTCGCCGTGGCAGAGCTTCCGGAAGAGAGAGAGAGAGAGAGACTAGTTGGTGCAGGGACCATCTCTCCGAGGCGTTTCCAGTCTCACTACCACCTCGTACTTCTAAGGCGGGCGTAGGCCGTACCGTCGGGCCGCGGCTCCGTTACCGAGGGTGAGCGGTGTCGACCGTCTCGCGGGGGAGCACCGTCTTGATACGTCACGGGCTCTTTTCTCGGAAGTCTTTTCGGAAGATGTGGGATGCATCTTCTTTCGTTGTCGATACCAGGGGTTTGCCCGGGCTTCTCCAGTCGAGGAGATCACTGAAACCTGGTGGGCAGTCAATAGAGCCAAGCTTCACGTGTTCGGCGGTACTGCAGAGCCACGGGCCTACGGGTCAAGTGGCTACTGATTTCCCTAACTAAAGCATCAAGGCTTGGCGCACCTTGGGGCTTGGCGCTTGCGCTGAACGCAAGCTCGTCGAAACGGTCAGCCACAGGGCAGAGCGGGCGGGGTTGTAGCACTGTGCTGCCTCCGACTCAAGCTTTGCAAGCTGTGGTTGACCGTCACGTTCCTGGACCAGGTACGGCCTTTTCCACCTGCCCGCCGACTTTTCTACACTGCTTGTAGGCTACTTTTCTTCACTGTAGACACTTTTGGTTTCCGTCACAATTCCGACACAATTCCGGCACTTCCAACACGATCTCAGGGGTGAGGATGCCAAAGACAAAGAAAGATGTTGCGAAACTCGCCGCCGAAGCTCAGGAAAACGAGTTGCTGGGCACGGCGAGCCAGGCAAAGTACGAACAGCGCTACACTGGCCTGATCTCGTGCGCGAGAACCTTGCGCCGGATCTGGGCAAAGGACCCAAAGGTCCTGTGCCACAAGCCGTGCCCACGGTCGTGCACAACATTACAGTAGGCAGCGGTGCCGTACTGAACTCCAGCACTCAAGACGCATCCAGGTGCAGCGTTCATTTAACACTGACTCGTGCTCTTCTTCGAATAAATCAGTGTGCACTCCAAACCCTTGTTTCTTCTTTCATCACAGATCAGGCGTACGCAAATACGGCATCTGTCGCATCGTTCTTGTCCCTAAAAGTAGCCTCTCGCAGTGTGTCAAAGTCGTCTGGCAGGTGGAAAAGCCATCTTCTTGCCTCGAGAAGTTGTTTTCTTGCACTCGAGTTTTCCGGATTGCCACTCGGGCCCCCCACCCCGGGGGGCCCTTGTGGCAATCCGGAAAACTCTCGTGCAAGAAAACAACTTTTCTCTCGGGCAAAAAATAGCTATTTTCTTCTTTTTCTTTCTTCTTTCTTCTTTGTTCTTTCTCCGAACGACGAAGGGCGAAGTGACTGATCTTTTTAGGCACACTATCTCTACCGGCGGAAGTTGTTTGGGTTAGCTGTTTTTTTTTTTTTTTTTCCTTTGTTTTTTTTTTTTTTTTTTTGCTTTTTCGTTTTGCTTTTGTTGTTGCTTTTCCGCTTGCCTTCTCGCTCCCACTGGCTTGCGACCGAAAAACGTCCCACAGTGAGGGATGTGTTTCTTTTCGGAGTGAGGGTCCGGGATTTTGAGGTCTCCGGGCGCGGCAAGGCGGGGGTACTTTAACTTCATTGCTGGCGGTATCCAACAGGCCCATACCCGAGTCCTACAGACGTATACCCATACTCCCTCTTTTTTGGGTGTCACAACCAGTGTGCGCGCGATCAGCCGGCTTGTCGGCTGATTAAATTTCAAGCCCCTTTTTCTTACCGGCAGACTCGCACAAAATCAGCCGATTTTCAACAGTGCAAGCTTTGGCTGCCGCCCACGGAGCGGAATCAGCTTGACGCACTACAACCGGGTAAGGTGTGAATCAAGATGTTGTCGCAAAACCCCGTCTGGTCGGCAGACCTTCCAAAAACCAGCCGGCTGATTATCAGCCGGTCAGTTTTTCAAGAACTGTTTTTTTCCGGCTGATGACTACCGCACTAACTATGAGGTTTCGCAACTGGCAGCCTCTTTAGTATTCCCTTAAAAGCAGGTGTGTACACCACCACCAAAAAAAGCGCGACACATCTGCAACTCCTACAAAAAGCATTGTTTGTTTCGCCTTTGGATAACACCAACAATCACAGTTTTCTTTGTTTTCTATATTTTGTTTTCGTTGCCTGGCCGTGCCTGGGCTTTCCTACGGGCTGCACGACGGCCCGAGGACGGGGGAACCCTCGAACTTGCCCGAGAAGTCTTGGAAGACCGCGTGATCGTCAGCCGCCTTCGCAGCTCCTGGGGACAACGGGTCTGGCGGCATCGTGAAGTCCGGAGGTGTCACTTCGCGGTTCGATACTTCCTCCCAGTCGACGCCGTCGAAAAAAGGGTGCGCTCGGATGTCGATGCCGCAGGCGAGCCTCGCTGACGGGTCCTTTTTAAGGGTGCCCTTCAGGATGCTGAGGGTCGGCGCGGCCAGCCAGTCGGGGAAGTCCGGGTTGCTGTTGAGGATCGCGTCGTAGATCTTCGACGTGTGCGTCGCGCTCGAAAACAGAGGCTTGCCTGCGCGGGGGGGGTTCGTTGTTATTGGTGCTGGACTGGAAAAAAGTCCAAATGCTTTGCAGACCCCCCCAAAAGTCCTAATTTCTTCCGGTCCAAACATTTTTCCGGCCCAAATATTTTTCCGGCAAAACTACTTTCACTGGATGCCTTTGTGAAATGAAGCCAGCGGAGTCAAGTAGCCGTGGACAAAACAGCAGTCGTTGTGGATGATGAGTTTGAGACTGACCGTACCCTATGAAGGCAGGTATGCAGCGAGCTAATCAGTGGGCACTGCGACGCATGAAGAACTAAGCCAACTTGTCAGAAGCGCAAACAACGTCACAGCCAGTCCCTGCTTGGCCGTGCTTGGCCCAAGCGGTGAGAGAAGAGGCAACACGCACCCTCGCCGCTGTTGGCATCGGTGGTGATCTCGTCCTCTGTCTCCTCATTGTACACCATCTGATCATCGCTACTGTCACTATCGCCCTCACCTTCGATCGCGGAATGCCCGGATGCTTTCTGTGACTTCATGCACACCAAGCTTCTGCGATTTGATCTTAACAAGAGGAACGTTTGAAAGTTCCGCCTCGGGTATCAACTCGCTTTGATCAGTGTCTTCGCCAGCTCCATAGTTTTCCATAATGTTGTCGCAGCAAGGTTCAAAAAGCGACGTCCCCCACGTCAGGGTCGACGACTACGTCAGGGTCTGCGCCGACCATTTTCTGCTGTGTCTGAATAGTGGTGCGGGTCACCTTGTCGACAGCCGCTAGAGGTGCATCGTGCTCTACGATCTCCACTCTCCACATCAGAAGCACATACAGGCGCCGGGTCAACTTCCACAACCCCTGAAACCGATAGGCGTTGTCAGTTGTTCTGTGAGCGTAGCGGGCGCATCGTCGACTACAAACAAAAAGCTAATTGGTCTCGAGAGAAAAGTGGTTTTCTGGCACGAGTAGTTTTCCATTGTGCGCGAGTGGCCATAGTTTCCACGGTTTTCCGACGAGGACTGACACGGTTATTACCCCGCTATCCCGAGAAAAACACCGCATATTTGCCTCGCGTGTACAATACCGGTGCCCTCATTCCGGTGCGGCCGGTTTCCGGCCTGCATACTTGTATGCTCAGAGAGACCGGAGCATATTGACAAAGAAACGAGTGGCAGAGGTTCCCTCGGGCAGGCTTCAAAATACCACAAAGAAATGTGAAAACGGGAAAAAACGAAAACCCCAAACTTGGTTTGAGCGGAAAAAAGTCCAATTTTTTCAGAACCTCCGAAGAGTCCAAAAGTTTTCGGTCCAAACATTTTTCCGGTCCAACTTTATTCCGGTCCAATATTTTTCCGAACACGGTATAGTTACGAGTTGTATATTTGGTGCACGCTTTCGTTATGGGTGGCTCGGGTCCTGGCTGTCACTGAGAAGAGGATCGGCCAAACATGACACACCCCGGATGTTCTGCCCGCAAACCCGAAAGACTAGTCCCAACCCCGGGGACGCCCCTGCGCGGGCAGCAAACCGGTGAAAACGGGAGAAGGCACACCAGTAAGCATCATGTACAGCAGGCAGCCCCAAGACCACCAGTCGACAGCTGGGGTGGCGACGCAGCCTTGGAGGACTTCCGGCGCGATGTACGACGGCGTTCCACAGAACGTGGCTTTGGTGTCGGCGATGTCGTAGCGCTTGGCGAGGCCGAAATCGGCGAGGACAACGTGGCCCTCCGCGTCGAGGAGGCAGTTTTCGGGCTTCAAATCGCGGTAGATGAGGTTGTTGTTGTGCAGGAACTCGAGGGCCAAGCCCAGCTCCCCGGCGTAGAACCGGCTGCGGTCCTCGGTGAAGCCTTGGCCCATGGTGATGTGGTGGAAGAGCTCGCCGCCCGGGAGGTACGCCATCACCAGGCAGAGCTTCGTCTTCGTCTCGAGCACCGAGTGCAGCTTCACGATGAACGGGTGCAGGACGCTCTGCAGCACGGCGCGCTCGATCGGGGCCGCCTGGTCCTTGCGGAGGACTTTCATCGCAAAGACCTCGTTCGTCGCAGTCAGCTGCACTTTCATCACGGCGCCGAACGCGCCATGGCCGATGACGTCGAGTGTCGTGAAGTCCGACATCGTCACTGGCGGCTGCCCCTGCGCATGGTGTGGTGCCCGTGACTCCTTCGCTACTGAGCCGGAGGCAGCGAAGAAAGTTGAAGTATGGTTAAAGGGTAAAACAGTGGTGGCACCTGACGTGAGGGGGGTAATCTCAGTGATAAGCCGGTAACAGCAGCTGCCCGTGCACATGATGTGCCCGTGACTCCTTCGCTACTGAGCCGGAGGGCAGCGAAGAAACGTGAAAACGGGTTTTTGCCTAAACCCCCCCCCTGCATATAATTTACATCCGCATATAATTTACATACCGTATATAATTTACATTTTACGCCAAACTCGCATATAATTTACATTTTTCTATAATTTACATACGGTTTTTTCATTTTTCCCGGGGACAAACAAGCCATGCTCAAGTGTACCAGGGAAGGTCAGCAGGTGTGGCAGCTGTGCCTTCGTGTTTCAGCTCCACGTCTCTCTAAGATGCGCATCGGAGTGAAGTCAGAACAAAGGGGGGAACACTGCAGAAAGACTTTCCATTGCTGACTCAAAAACGAGGGGTGATGATGATGTTCTCGCTTTTTAAAAATAGAAGAAGGACGGCTCCAAAGTCTTGAAAGGAAAAAGGCTGCTACTGTTGTGAGCCGGGGTTGGGCTGTGAAGCCTCTGCTTTCACCTCTGTTTTCACCTGGGTAAACATTGTGATCTTCTGCACCCCTGGGGGAAGCGGCTTTTTGTGTTTGCCCTTGGGCGCATCCCGAGCGGAAGCGGCAGCCATTTGCCGGCCCTTTTCTTCCGCTTCCTTGATTTTCTTTTCCAGTCTCTCCTTGTGGTCTTCCGTGTCAGCTGGGGGCGGGGCAACGAAGGTGTAACTCGTATCGTCTGTGCCGTCGTCGTCTCCGCCGGCGAACGAAGCCACGTCACCGTCGGAGCCCCCGTCTGTGCTTACAGCCCCGGGATCGTCTTCAAGCTCGGAGAACTCGCTTCCACTTTCGGACCCGACAACAACGAACTCGCTTGCCTCATTCTGGAGACGTAGCTCCTCCAAGGCTGCTGTCTGCAGTGCCTTTAGTTCAGCCATCCCCGCCCCTTTGTGCGGTGTTCTAGCCCTGTAAGGGGTCTGTGTAAGCGCCTCGTAATGTAAATTATATACACCACGAAGTGAATCTCGCGTATTATTTACATAGGGGCCCAAACTCGTGTATAATTTACATACCGTATATAATTTACATTTTTTGGACCCCAAAAATGTAAATTATATGCGAGAGGGGGGTTTAGAGGCTTTTCGTGTTATTTTGCAAATGCTTTGAGCTATCTTCGTGTCTGTGCTTTCAGTCGTCTTCTAACCATGGTTAAGTGCGCAAATGGTGTCAGCCGAAGCTGGTAAAGCTTCGGCGCCGCCCACGTTATGTTTGTTTAGCATTGAGTTCTTTTAAGTACATGAACCGGCGCAGATGGTTGTCAGACATCGTCTGCTCGCATCGGCCCTCTCGTTCAGCTTGTCTCGGTATTTCGTAAACCTGGCCGCCGATCCTTCCTTTCCGAGCCTGCTCGTCTCTTCCCGCAATGCCGTGAGAAGCTGCTTCGCCTCCTCATGATCCGGGAATCCTTCTGTCCCTTGGCCATCTTTCATGCACGCCTGTGCCAGCCGCCTGCTGTTCTGCCAGCAACGGGATACCTCATGCGGAACTGCCTCCGGCCCGCGCCGTTGCGCAAGGTAGCTGCAGATGCGTTCCATCCTGTGGATGGCCTTCCGGAGCCGTAGCTGTCTGTTGTTCGCCGCCCCCGACCCGTCGCTCGCAGTGCTTGCCGTGATGCAGACTCTTTTAGGTGACGTCTTTACCCCCCGTCCTGTACTTCTTCCCCTTTCTTCCGCAGGGATTCCGAAGGCATCCTGCAAGTACTGCTCACTGACTCGTGACCACTCGAGCCAGGCCTCTTCCACGCGCTGTGCTGCCAGTCGTTCTGCGAAATCGGAGTTGGCCAGTCTCTGTACGGCTTCCCTGTAAGCTTCTGTGTCCGAGAGGCCCCACTTGGGTCCCCCCTCCGTAGAGATTTCCCGCGGTACTTTAAATCGCCACACGATTTGGCGCAGCGCCGCAATGTCCAGGGTCATTGTCACCCGTCGTTATTTGGTTGAGGAGTATGCGGTCGATCCTCGTGCCCGATGTCCGGGCGCTGGTAAAGGTCGGTGGTGGTGGTGTGTCCGGGCGCTGGTAAAGGTCGGTGGTGGTGGTGTGTCACCGGTACGCGCATGGTGCAGTTCCGCTGCGTCGGACCATCCATTCCTTAGTGCCTTCCGCAGTACAGGGGACCGGTCTTCTTCTGTGTTCAGGTCACCCATCACCATTATGGGGACGTCACCGAGGCTATCCGCCGCTGCGAAGAGGATCTTCTCCAGCATGTCCTCACGCTCCTCGCTCTCCGCCCTCCCGTTTCCGGAAGGGCAGTAGACATTGAACACGTGCACGAACGTGTTGCCGGCCCCTGTTGCTACTACCGTATGGCTCACTCGGTCCGGGGACCGTATTGCTGCGTGCGAGAGCGCCGTCATCGTATCGTACGCCGGTATCGGTCTCAGTACTAGAGTGGAGAGCCCTCCGTTCGCGGCGTTCATCGTCGAGCGACTACCGGAGTTCCTACAGAGTCTTCCGGGTGGTGGCAGACCCCAGTGGCAGCACCATTTCCGCAGGTATTCCTCCGCCTGCACCCGTTTGCACGGTAGGAGTGTCACCTCCTGGCAGCAGAGAAGATCCGCTTCCACCGCGTCGGCCGCTGGGAGATACTGTAGTAGGTTGGTTACGTTTAACGTCGCGAACCTCATCTCCGCGCGGCCGGGACCAGGGTTTTGTTCGACGTCCCCCGCGGTTATCAGCCGCTGTCTTGCTGATTCTTTGATTGATTGTAGGACTGCCGCAGTTTCCACCGTGCCTGTACGTCGCGCCAGCTCTGCCATTGCGCTGCCCGGGAGTAGGAGTCGGTCGTAGTGTTCCGGTACATACGTGACTACCGCCTGCTCCCCTGTGGCGCCCGCGCGAGGTGCGTACCGTCGCAGGATGTGCGGACTCCTGCTGTCCAGTACCCAGATTGTCGTCCCGGTGACCGTTGCGGCTGCCGTCAGCGTCATCTCGTCCCCGTACTCGTACGGTCCCCGCATCGCCTCCACGTAGAACTCCCAGCTGCCGTACCTTTCGGACGGCGCGAAGTAAGCCTCGTGCGGCTGCCAAACATCCCGTGACACCGCGCAAGGTGGTAAAACGCTCGTTTGTTTTCTTTTCGAATGCTTTTGATGGGGCATGCAGGCCTGATATGCAAGAATGGAAAAGAGACGGGGGAAAAAGGAAAAGGTTTGTGCCCTCTGTGAAAGTTGAAGTATGGTTAAAGGTAAAACAGTGGTGTCACCTGACGTGAGGGGGGTAATCTCAGTGATAAGCCGGTAACAGCAGCTGCCCCTGCACATGATGTGCCCGTGTCTCCTTCTCGAGCTCTACTGAGCCAGAGGCAGCAAAGAGTGAAGTATGGTTAAAGGTAAAACAGTGGTATCACCTGAGGGGGTAAACTCAGGGCCGCCCACGTGATAAAGCCGGTAAACAGCACATGGTGTGGTGCCCGTGTCTCCTTCTCGAGCTCTACTGAGCCGGAGGCAGCGAAGAGAGTTACACCACCGTGTGTTGTTTTCTCACTCAGGACGTTGACCTGTTTTGTTTGTGTGAATTGTCGTGTAGGGGTAGACCCTCATGACCTCACGTCCGTTCAACACGTGGTTCGGTAGTTCACAGCACTTGGGATTGGGGCCCTTCTGTTCTTTGTCGGGCAGCATCGTCGAGCACTTCCTTTCAAGCTGACGCTTATGTAAAAGAAGACAGGGCAGACCTCGCCCATCCCCTCTTTGTTGCCGACGACGACTCAGTCGAAGGACCCGTCGTCCGGGTGCCGCACGACGGAGGACGTGGATTGGATGGCCTGTCTTTCTGGACCACGCGCACGTCGTTTAGATGCAGCTGCCGGAGCCACATGTCCGACACAGTTTCAAAGTTTTTCTTATATGTCCAACAAGGTTTCAGGATTGTCTTATAATAGAAGGTCAATCCGAGCTCAGAACCTTCGTAAAGGAACGGTAGGGGGGTCTGGGGCCCCGGTATGGCAACGCCTTTGTCGCAAATTAAAAATGGGCACATTGTCTAAGGCAATTTTTGAGACGTACTCATACGTCCGACATAGTTTCTAAATGTCCGACAAAGTTTCCAAATAATAGAAGAAGCCAGAAGAAAAGAAAGGGCAGACCTCGCCCATCCCCTCTTTGTTGCCGACGACGACCCAGTCGAAGGACCCGTTGTCCGGGTGCCGCACGACTGGGGAGGTGGGGTGCCTGTCTTTGCGGACCACGCGCACGTCGTTCAGGTGCAGCTGCCGGAGCCACATGTCCGTCGCCTCCCGGTGCTCAGTCGTGACCTTTTTCGTCCGAAGCTTCTTCCCGGACAGGACGAACCCGGACCCTGACTCCGATGCTTCCGCGCCTTCCAACTCCCATACTTCCTTCGGCTTCTGGTCGGCGACGTTGAACACCAGCACCCGGCTTCCGTATAACTCGAGCCACACCCGCTTCCCAGACCGGAGCAGCCGGCCACCCAGCGTAACGTACCCAGCGTGGTCCCACGGCTTGCCTTCGGTGTAACACTGACGCTGCCTCGGCTCGGAACTCGATTCCTTCGGTGCCATCAACCGCCTAGCGAGCGACTGCATTTCGCTGCGGCCAGGGAACGGGGCAAAAGGGGACGGAGGAGAGACGCAGAGAGAGAGAGAGAAAGAGCGAGAGACAAGGGGTGAGAGAGAGAGACAGATCGAGAAGGAGAGAGGACGTGCGATAGGCGGGCTGGGGGACGGAGGGACAGATTACAGTGTTTATTCTCCCCCTCCCCGACAGCTAATGGCGTCGGACGGGCCCACCCAGGGTAGGGGAGGAGGGGGGACGGGGTTGATTTTCCTTTTTGGTGGGGCTCTCTGCGGTTCTGGAAGTTGATTGCTGGGTTGAGGGTGTGCGATAAATGACGGTCACCAGGAGAGAAGACAACACTCTGACCCTCAGTGGGTCGAAAAATTGGGACACTTGGAAGCTGCTTAGCCTCTGGTTCACTGTCACTGTCTGTCTCAAAAGGATTGACTTGAGAGCTTGGTTTTTCTTTCTGTAGTGACTTCAGCAGGTCCTGAACAGACTGTGAAAGCAGCTGCTCACGCATCCCAGGTTGTGACAGAATCTGCAAAAGGTTTGTGTCAGCTGGCAAGTTCTCTGTCTGTTTCTGTCACTGTCTCCTCGGCTGGAACTGTCAATTTCATCTCTGAAATATTTCTCCCTACAGTACACAGGAACAGGTGCACAAGGTCAAACCCTGTGTTTTGTGCTCTCCACTGAGACACCACAATTTCTGATGGCTTAGCACGGTTCTTGCAGTTTTTGGTCTTGAGAGTGGCCTTCAGATGCTTCCACAGCCCGTCAGCTTTTTGGGTTCCAGCAAACCAGACCTTGTCACGGTAAAGGTGAAATCATGCCACCAGCAGAAGCTGAGCAGCCTGGCTCAGATAGCTTTTGAATTGTGTCTGCAACGCATGTCTCAGTGTGGCAATCATGAACAGGAGGAACAGCCACAATATTAACCACTTAAGGACGGAGGGGGGCAGGGTTAATTTGGGAAAAGGGGTGGCTCCATGGCGAATAGCAGGTATCCGTTGGAGTTCGGAGCAGGATTTTTGCCCGGGTGAAGGACGCATTTCAAAGATTTGTGTCGGATCTTTCCGATACAGCTAACAGCGACCACTTTCGACCATTATTTGGCCTCTCGCCCGCGAACGTGACACCCGCGAACTTTCGTGAGTTAACTACCACTACAGTGGTAGTTCGTCCGGAAGTGGTTAACAACTTTACTCCACTCCTCTTTTCCATGGTTAACCCATGCATAATTCACACAGTTTGTCTTGCCTGCCCCCCAGTAGAATGATGATGAAGAAGGGTCAAGCATAGATCTGTATGTAGCTGCACCATCAGTTGAGATGAACAGTGGTTCTTCTGGTGTTCCAACTTCTATCACCCCTTCCTCAAGGAGAGCTGTGAACTCCTCTTTCGAAATGGGAGGAGGTGGGGGTGCCACAGGATGACCTTTGCTGTTTGTGAAATATTTCGAGACTGGAGGTCCTATGAACATGCAATGTGAATAGCCTCTATTCGAGCCAACCCCACTTTTCTCTACTGTATTGTTTTTGAACTAGATAATAGCGCGGAGCTGGCTTTTTCTCCCCCTGGGAAAATGTATATGGGTGGCAGAGTGAGCGGGTGTCGGCCTTCAGGCCGGTGTGTCCGGGTTCAAACCCCGCCCATGACACTTTTCCGGTCGAAGATTATTTCGAGGTTTGCTGTCGTTTCGGGGCCTGATGTGCCCGAAATTTGCGTTTTTTGCGGAGTTTCTCAGCCCCCCGGAGAAATACCGGAGGGGGGGGCGGCGGGAAAAGGCTGCCCCAGGGCGGCCCCCCCCCGTGCTGGGCCCCGGGTACGAGGCCAAACTTTACACCCGAACTTAGCTTCGCCCGGACTTTGTTTCGCCCGAACTTAGCTTCACCCGAGCTTTGCTTCGCCCGAACTTTGCTTCACCTAACTTTGCTCACCCGAACTTAGCTTCGCCCGAACTTTGTTTCGCCCGAACTTTGTTTCGCCCGAACTTAGCTTCACCAGAACTTTGTTTCACCCGAACTTAGCTTCGCCCGAACTTTGCTGTTCCCCGAACTTTAACTGCTGCCTCCAATCTCGCCACGCGCCGGCCTTAGCCGAGCGCACGTACTTATGTCCAGAGGGGCTAGGCACAGTTTCCTTGGGCTGCACAAGGGGCTGCACCTTCCTAGGAAGCTCACGAATCAGGAAGAAGGATGTGCCCCTGACTACTATTCCAACAAACCTCAGGTACTCATAGCCAACTGGTTGTCCAGTCTTATCCTTGATCACCCTTCCTCCAACAGAGAACTCATCAATTTCAATAATGGCTCCTGGTCCTCCTAGTGGGAGGTTGGAAGCTTCCATGAGTGCAACCTCATTTGCAATAAGCTCTCTGAAACCATTTTCCCAGCGAGTGACAGTTTGGCGGCAGAGAGGAGCACAAAATGTTACTGCCAGTGATTGTCTAGCTGAGTGAACAAAAACAGCAATCATACAAAAGAAGTCAGCAATCTTGAGCTTGAGAGATCCTCCTTTGCTTGACATTCCTAGAGCTGTGCTCAAAATTGCTGAAGTCGAGTAAGCCAAGTTGCAGTTAGCACACACAAAGACAATCGCATATACCCCAGCTGCGCGAGTACATGTGCAGCCCAGGAACACACGGGACAGCAGCCACACCACGCGCCTTCATTGCTCCCCTCGCAAGCGCGGTGAATCGATTGGCCGTTACCGGCCACCCGAGCCGGGTCAACTCAGTCCACCTCAACAGTTGCCCTTCACTCGCACTTGTAGTTCACGCACCTGGACACCGCAGCAACACCCACAGTTTTGTTGGGGTGCTCCGCATTCCATGAACGCACGATGTCCGCTTGAACAACACCAGCGGTTCGGCGCGATCGGTGATGACCTTGATAGCAGCCACTGAGAGAGCTGATGAGCACTTCTTCGCGGGGGCTGTACTTTCGACGATCTCTTGGTCCAGACAGCTGCCAGCGCAAAGAGCGGATTCAGGGGGGTCCTGTAAATCATGAACATGTGTTTTGTGGATTTCTGTTTCGTGAAGGAATTAATTATTTTTTCAAGGATTTGGCGGTCTTCACGAATTAGAAATTGATTAACGGACTGGAGTGTACACACTACGCACTCTAACTAATGGTCGTAACATGTGTGGCCCTCTAATGTAGTGGAGTGGTCATCTCCACTCAGTGTTCTTCAAATACTAATAATCAACTTTTCGGCTCGCGTAGTCCCGACCACCCTCTTCACCCAACTCACCGCGCCCGACCTGTCGAGTTGCTTCGGCATTTTGTTGAACGCTTACGCCCGCCACTGAACCCAGATTCACCTGTGTTTCGTGTGGGCTACAGCTCATTTACCTCCTTTGATCTTTTGCAGCTGGCAGCCTCCTCAGGTATTTCCTACGAAGCAGGTGCTTATACAAAAACAAACGGTATGTACACCAGATTTCCAGGCCCGAAGAAACGGTATTGGCCCAAGAGGTGTATTCAACTGGAAGGGCTTTCAAAGACGTAAACCTCTTCTGAGTGCGGCTGGGGAGGGTGTACGAGACGATGCCAAAGAAGGGTTGTATACTCCCCATGAGCAGCTGCGTACGTTACCAGAATTCTTCTGCCCTCGTTTTGGTATCATATCTTCGGTCAAGCCTCCAATGGACCCTTCGAACATTGCACTAACTTTCCCTCTGAACGAGCCAGCGAACGCGTCTAGAAGAAGAAAGCCGGTCGGCGTGTGAATCCTGGTTGCAGGCAGGCCGTAAAAGCGCCTCTTAAGAAGCGCTCCAGAGGGAAGAGAGAAGGGAGGACTGTTCGCCGAAGCGAGTTGTGGCCCATTCGAAGATACGTTAGTGCGGCGCACCGGCGGCCCTTGCAGGCCGTAGCAACAGATCGTTGCTGAATTCAACGCACGCGGCAAAGGCAAGAGAGAGTGTAGGGTGTACGAGTGTGCGTGTTGAAGCTCAAGCATGAGGAAACAAACTGCATCGTTGGTACAAAGAATGGGTAGTTGGCACTACAAGAAACGTACCAAAGCAGGTTACTTCCTGCTAGTGCGCACGAACAAAGGAAAGCGCCGTACTGATAGATTGCTTCTTCGGCTTTTTTGTAAGCAGTCCGATCGAGTGTTTTGCGTGCTGTCGTGGACGTCCCCAGTGTGGATACTTGCATCCTGCTGCGCTCCTCAGAGTTGTCGTCGACGGGGCCGGTCCAAGAGTCGTAGAACGCCTTCACAGGCGGGTGCCGCTCGAATGCTGCCTCGTAGCATGGATTCAGGTGGTGTGGTTTTGCGTGCTGTCGTGGACGTCCCCAGTGTGTATACTTGTATACTTGCATCCTGCTGCGCTCCTCACCCCATGAACGAGTTGTCGTCGACGAGGCCGGTCCAAGAGTCGTAGAACGCCTTCACAGGCGGGTGCCGCTCGAATGCTGCCTCGTAGCATGGATTCAGGTGGTGTGGTTTTGCGTGCTGTCGTGGACGTCCCCAGTGTGTATACTTGTATACTTGCATCCTGCTGCGCTCCTCACCCCATGAACGAGTTGTCGTCGACGAGGCCGGTCCAAGAGTCGTAGAACGCCCTCACGGGCGGGTGCTACTCGAATGTAGCCACGATGCGCGCACAGCTTCGGGAAGTGCCGTTTTGATGCGTAAATTTAGTGCCATGGACGTCGCCGGTGCGTAGACTTACATCCTCACGCTTCTCACCCCATGAACGAGTTGTCGTCGACGAGGCCGGTCCAAGAGTCGTAGAACGCCCTCACGGGCGGGTGCTGCTCGAACGTGGCCACGATGCGCGCACAGCTTCGGGAAGTGCCGTTTTGATGCGTAAATTTAGTGCCATGGACGTCGCCGGTGCGTAGACTTACATCCTCACGCTTCTCACCCCATGAACGAGTTGTCGTCGACGAGGCCGGTCCAAGAGTCGTAGAACGCCCTCACGGGCGGGTGCTGCTCGAACGTGGCCCGATGCGCGCACAGCTTCGGGTAGTGCCGCTTCGCGTGCGACTCGTAGTGTTCAGCCATGGACGTCTCGTACCCGCGC
The DNA here is from genome assembly GCA_030068145.1 of Diplonema papillatum. Lineage (NCBI taxonomy): Eukaryota > Euglenozoa > Diplonemea > Diplonemida > Diplonemidae > Diplonema > Diplonema papillatum. Next base: position 17,446 of record JAPJBO010001751.1, read on the forward strand.
ATGAGCGTCGCGCAGGCCGCGTCGGCGAACGTCGGTTTTTCGAAGAAGGTCCACTCGCCGGGGCGACGGGCGCCGCACCAGGCGAGGTCCGCCTCTAAGGCGGACAGGTGCTTGTCCAGTCGTTGGTCGACGAACTCGGCGACCGTTTTGGCGGCCGCTTCCTTCTGGGATGCGTACGAGGCATTCCGGCTAGTGGGGTGGTACGCCTGTTCGGCCTCTGCCAACAGATCCACGCACTGCATCAATATCTGCAGGGCCCGGGCATTGTCAGACGGGTCGACCGGTCTCAGGTCAAAGAGCTCAGCCAGATGAATCATGATGGCCGGCGTTTGGTTCATGCAAAGCCCACTCGCTGTATGCGTGACGATCGGCATAGCGAAGTGGGGGAACTGGCCGCCGAGCTCGGCGGCCCGGACCGCGTCGACACCCTTCCGCACGTTCTTCCACCACGCCGTCATGTCCTCGCCACTCTTCGGGCACAGGCTCTGCAGACGATCGTCGTAGCTCACGCCCGCCAGCGCGAACATCACCCGCACGTACAGCCCTCTCCCTCCTATGGCCGGCCAATAATACAGCCTCCAGCCTTCCTTCAACGCCGGAACTGCCATGTTTTGCCGCTTCCTCTCGGTTCCGGGTTTCAGTCCTTTTTTTTACCTACCGTCAATGCCACGACAGTTTTCAAGTTCTCGGCAGGCATTAACCCATACTCAGGGCTTACGCTCCGTTTCGGGTTAGAGGGGAATATCGTATCCACGGGTGCTCGCTGGAAGAGAAAAGAAAACGGAGAAGAAGTAAAACTTGACAGAGAATCCAACACTAGGCGAGTGTGCTTTTTATTTTCCGCAGGTGGGGGTGAATGGGGAGGACGCCTGGAGGCTGTTGTCACAGTGTTTTCCCCATCAGTTCACCTGCACAAGTCTTCCAGCGAGGAGCCACACTTCGTGTCAATATTCCAAAAGTACTTTAGTACTGACAAAAAAAGAACCTTTCCCCCCTATGTGTGCGGCGCATAGTGTCACTACTAACTTGGCGGCACGTGGCTGTGCGGCCTGGCGACTTGTGTGCCTAGACATACCCTGCATGTGGACCAACCGGTGGGGGGAAAAATAAATCAAAACCCACTTGTGGTACCTGTGGATCCACACGTGGGGGAAAGAAAATCCAAAAAAAGTAACGTGTGGAAAGTCCGCACGTTCCATGCGTGGAGCGTAAGCCCTGCCCATACTCCAGCACACCTCGGGAACGTGAAGCTTTTTTGACTGAATGTACACCGTTATTTTGAGAGTTCTAAAAACAGGGCACGTGCTCGCGAGATTACTCCCCGGCTAGCCGGTTTTGGGGGCCATGCTGGCGGAAGATAAGGAATACGTTTGTCAACATTCATCAACCGAAAGGTTTGTCAAACGTTCCAACGTACTTCGTTTGTCATGGATGCAAGGCTGGCGGAAAAGATAAGGACTATGTTTGTCAACATTCATCAACCGAAAGGTTTGTCAAACGTTCTAACGTACTTCGTTTGTCATGGATGCAAGTCAAGGGTAACGCGCACACGTTCAGCTCCCTGTCACGCGCAGATACGCGTGGTGTGGTGGTAGATCCTCCAGCAGCGCGGCCGGGTGCAACATACACCGTAATCCGAGCTTCTTCGTATCACATGCGGAGAGAGAACTTTTCAAAGACCGCGGAGGTCTGCGGACCGGGAGCCACCGGAGAGGGTGTGTGTGCGTTGTGTGGTAACCTGCTACGTGTGTGTGCGATGATGTGGGTTTGCGTGGCAACCTGATACGTGTGCGCTCGATGCTCCGCGTGGATGCTTGGTGCCGTGTTCCGTGGGCCGCCCGCTGCACACGTGGATTCGTTTGCGACAATGAAACCTCGGAGGGAAAAGGACTGCGTGTTTATCTCACTCAAGGAAAAAAAAAGACGAAGACGAAAGGAAAGCTGGCTAGAAGAGAACGCGTGTGTGGTGGAGAGGAAACACAGGAGGGAGCCGCTGGCGGTCCGGGAATGAAGAGGGTGGGAGGGGCGGGGGCAGGGTGGAGGCGAGGGTCCGTCGAAAGGTCCGTGGTGCAGGGCTTACTTGTTTTCTTGTCTTTCTGCGTCCCAATCGCACAGGTGCCAGCCATGGTGACCGATAGACCCAGCCGACTACAGGCCGGTCTTTTTTTTTTTGGCGGAGAATTGAGAATCGGGATTTTTTTTCTGGTCTGTATGGTCCACGACCACTCTACTATTCGGATGGCCGCTGGTACAGCTGCGTTACCACGCAGTATTATCTTCCGTGTATGAAAGCTGCTGCTGGTTTCTCATTCTGACGGAGTCATTCCGAGTAGGCGGATGGATCAACTTACTCTCCTCGAAGACTCAGACGGCCTCGTTCGCCCACAGCACACAGAAGACAGAAAGAGAAATAGTGGCGGGGTAGATATTGGGCTAGGTAGCAACGAGAAGCGAAGATACGCCAAAAAAAGAAGGCGGAGGGGGGGGAAAACAGGATAGAACTTGCAATAAGAACAGATTGCTCCAAAGCAAGCGGCAGATGAGGACAGACTGAAACGGGGGGGCCATCAAACACCACTCGGTACGAGGTTCGTGGTGTGTACTGGCTGGCAATGGAACCTGGGCAATGCCGCCAACGGTAATCGCGTTGGACGCCAAAAAAACATCAACGAGGTGGTCGACCTCCAGCTACTTCTTGACTTGGGTGGATTGGTGTGGGTAAGTTCAGGGACGTCTTCGCCCACGGTCCTCGCCCTCTTAGTTGCCTGACATTTCATCGCAGGAATGATACCGCGAACGATATACGGGGGCTTGTTCGTTTACTTGCCCTGTGCTCGCGGCGATCCGAAAGGCGCGCACTCTCTGGGTTAAGCCACTTCCGACGAGTGATACGAATTGGCAGGGGACGTAGTCAGCGAAAACTGATGACAAACTAGGCACAGTCATTGAGCCGCAGGCCCGTCCATCACTTGGCGGAGAACTTGTTCTTGAACCGCGAAAACATAGCACGCGCCTTCGTCATGTTGGACGAGGTGAGGGGCTTCTTATTCACAACGCCGAACCGGCAGTATCGATCTTTCTCTGCAGTCGGCAGTGCTGTGGGTTCGTTTGTTTTACAAAAACAGGCGATGGCCGTCGTGCGGAGACTCGTTGTGCCCACCCCGTGTATCCACTCTGTGTATCATGCAGGGTCAAAACCTTGTGTCTTTTTAAAACGCTGCCGCGGGGCCGATGGCCCCCAAAAAAAATATTGGAAAAAAAAAATTTTGCTCAACTTCATCAAAAATTACTGCAGTGTTTGTTCCAAACTTTTAAAATTTAGAAACCCCAATTTTTTTCCGGAAAGAAATGGGTGGCCATTTACCAAAAAGACACAAGGTTTTGACCCTGCATGGTATGAGGGCCTTGGACGGATGGACTTAGACCAGTGGTGGCGATTCCTGTCGCAAGGCTGCACAATATGCCTACCCAAAAGCTCCTGACTCCGCACCCACTAGTCCTTTAGTTGCACGTTTTGAAGCTTTCGCTTGATTCTGGCGCCACCAGATTTCAGTTGTATAAACCGAGAGGCATAGAAACAGACGAATGAAGCACATACAGGCCATGAAGTTCGCGCTGTCGGCTCTTAGCGCATCTTCGGATGCGGTGAGTTGCTCGATGAGCACATTGATCTGCGCCTCGGCATCTTCCCGCACAAGCACTCCTTCGTCGGTGCCGAGCACGGTGCGGCACAGCTGTGATTTGGCGTCAAGGACTCCCAATGCACGGGGGAGTGCCTCAGCCCATCGGTTTCGGTTGCAGCCAGATATGTGCTGCCGGCACTGCAGGCCGAGCAGCTTCGTATACAGGGCGCACGTCTTCTGCATCTCGCACCTCGTGCGCTCCATGTGCACGGTCTCCTGCATCATGCGCGAGGTGAGCTCCTTGGTGAGGTGCGCCATGGCTTGGGAGAAGTCGCTGGCGTGGAAGAGGCCGGACTGGTTGGCTTCTACCTTGCCGAGAAGGTCGTTTGCCTTGCACAGCATCACGTCGCCCCGACGGGTACCGATGGCCTTGAGGTTGTACTCATCGAGGCGGTCCACGAACGTTTGGAAGAACCGCTTCAGGTTTTTGACGGACTGCTTGGTATCAAGGAGTTCGGGGTCGGTGAGGGACGGTTTAGACCGACGGGGTTTGTCAATGGATTCGCGGCTGGACGTTTCATGGTTGGTGGAAGGGTGTGAGAGCTTCGTGGAGGGTGGCTTTGCGACCGTGGAGGAGAGACTGGAATGCGTCGAGAAGCTTTGCACGCTCGCCGTTTCGTCTTCTTCGAGCACGTACTTCTCCCGGACGACGGAAAACACTGAATCGAAGATCGCCTCACAGAAGACCTTGGACCACGACTGATTGAGGCACCACGCCACTCGGAACTCGTCTGATATCCTCATCTTCAGCAGCTCAAAAAATCGGAACGCATCCTTCGGTTCGATCCCGGCGTCGCCTAAGAAAAAGATCAGCCGGCGGCACGCCGCGAAGTAATGCTGCTCGTGGCTTTCCACCAACCTCTCCACCTTCAACGGCACAGGCACTTCCGCCGGGCTCTCGGCAGCCTCACCGTGGTGCGCCATGTCTGCGGCGTGCAGCCGCCCCGTTTCTAGCTCGATGAACATCGCCTCTCGGTAGAACGACACGGCGAGCCCTATGTGGTTGTCCAACACCGCACGGACAGCCATTTCCTCGAACTCTTCCGTAAACCACGCGGAGGCGCGTTGGCCGGCGGCCTCCCAGTGCTCGAGCATTTTGTCGAGCAGTACTGGGAAATCGGCGAGCCGGATTTTCAACGCGCCAAACGCCTTCCAAACGGCGCTGGGGAGGAGAACAGGCGTTCGGGAGCCCCACGACGAAGAGCCTGATTGAATGGTGTCGTCAGCGAGGGACGCGGCCCAGTCTGCGTCGTAGAATTGCGAGTTTAAGAGCGTGACTTCGTCAAAATTGCACACCCAGCGTGCCACGCTCGCACGCCTGTCTTCGGAGACGGTGGTGCAGGAGGGAAGCATTACATCTGCAGAGGACACGACGATCAAGCCAGGACCTGGTGCAGGGTTGATGGGCCCAGTTGCGGTGTCGCCTTTTGGCAGGGTATGAGGGAACAGCGGCTCCCACCATGGGGTCCCTGTGGCGTCCTCGTCGTCAACCGCTATGATCTGCGAAGATAGGCACAGCAGGAGGCACCGCAGAGCCTCATCTGCTTTACCTGCTGTTGCGGCGATCTGCTCCGATCGCTCATCTTCGGGGTCCACTTCGCGCGCTCCGGCGTGAAGCCCCTGTGCGAACATGAACAGAGCCATCTGCCCATTGCTGAGTATCGACGGGTTTGACCATACCTGCAGTTTATGGTAAACGATAGGTACCAGGGATCTTGTCACTGAGATCCAAGCGTATTTACATGGATTGACAAACTCCTTTTCAGAAGTTGTTGGATTTGCCCATTTTTTTTCACATCTTGAAGAAAAAAAAGGATCTTGAAGTTTTGTGAAAAAACGTCAAGGTAGTAGTGCAGTTTCTGTGCTTTAATGGTGGCTCACACGGCCAATAAAGCTCGGCGAGGGCTCCGCAAACGCGGTGAGAAGAAGCGGCGGACACCCGCCGACATGGCACGACCCCCTTCTGCGGACAACGACGTTCACCCGTGAGCCGCCCCCGCAGCGCGATCCATCTGCTGTTACGTAGACACCGACTGTGTGCACAGTGCGTTGCTCAGGGTAGTCGAAGGCCTGGCAATCACTCTACTGCAACAAACGCCCACCCTGTCACAATCAGATGAGCCTGATCATGAGGTGCCTGTAAATATCAGATGCCTGTAACGAACAGATGCCTGTGAGGGACAAATGTCTGGGAGAACGATTGTCTGTAGCCACTACTGAGCGAGGCCTATAGCGAGCAGATTCCTGCAATGAACAGTTGCCTGCGCAGATGCCTGTCGACAGATCCTGTAATGAACAGGCGTAACGCTCGGATGGAATGATGCAAGTGCGTAAACACCACAGGAGAAATGCTATGGACCAGAATCTGGTAGACTGACTCAAATTACCCCAGGGGACAAAGGCCACGAGATATTGAGAAACTCGGCAAAAAAAACGCAAATGTCGGGCACATTAGACCCCGAAACCCAAACTGCTGCCTCTACGCGCGAAGCGCAGCACTTTTTATAGTGTCATTTCAACTTCAAGGGTCTCCGTAGGAAGTTTTCCCCTGGAAATGACACCGTGATGGCTGTTCACTCTGCAAGCCTTCAGGGCTGGAGGTCCCGGGTTCGAACCCGGGCGAGGCACTTTTCCGGTCGACAATGATTTACGGGGTTTGAAAAAGTTCGGAAAGCAGCAAAGTTCGGGCGAAACCAAGTTGCTAAGTTGTGGTGATGCAAAAGCAAAGTTCGGGCGAAGCTAACTTCTGGTGAAGCAAAGTTTGGGTGAAGCAAAGTTCGGGCGATGCTCAGTTCTGGTAGACTGACTCACGTTACCCAAGGGGACCCAAATACCGCGAGTTATTGAGAAACTCTGCAAAAAACGCAAATTTCGGGCATGATAGACCCCGAAAACCAACAACCCCCGAAAATCATTTTCGACCGGAAAAGTGCCTCGCCCGGGTGTCGGCCGGGTTCGAACCCGGGCCTCAGGCCTGAATTGTGCGGCAAATACCCGGTGCCGGATCGAGAAAAACCCGGAGCGGGGGAAATGGACTACTAGAAAAACGCGTACGACGGTAGGCTAAAAAAGTGTCGCCGGGCTTCGCCCCCGACCCCCTAAAAAGTGGGGTTGGCTCGACAGAGCTATTAGCATATCCTCGTCTCGGACCAAGTAAGCAATGTCCGATTACTGATTCCGACTCACTGATTCGAACGGCTCCGTGGCAACAACAGATTTCGTCGCGGACCCGGAGCCCGATCACGAGCCTGAGGCTCGTGCAGGCCCGATGAATCTTGAGGACCGTAACCTCGATGAGATGCCGGAGGCCGCAAAGCTCTTCTATGGCAAAACCCATCGCATGTATATGCGAAGGGTAAGAAGCAGTGTCTGCAGGATGCTCTGACACGTGCTTTAGTCACAAAGAAGTGGATTGACACTGCATCGGAGGTAGCAGACAAACTTGCCCGTTTCGAAATGAAGCGGAAACGCGAGCAAGGTGGAGAGAACAGCGTGTGTGTCGAATCAACCCAAGCTGAGAAGCGTTGTCGGCTTGTTCAGTCTGTTGCCTTACCTACATGTGAAACTGGACTAGGTTATAGTCTACCAGAACCGAAAAAGGATTCCGGGTGCTACGGTGGCCGTGCACGTTCTTGGGTGCGTGCCTCGTGTTGGGCGGGTGTTTTGTAACCCATGAAGTTCTTTTCTGGTGCAATCCGACGAGACTGGCGCCGAGTTTTGTCTCACAGCTGGTTTCCTTGGGCTGCAACCTTAAGGGAGAGGCAACGACAGGCGCAATGCACCTCAAAAAGAACCACACACCCCCACTCACAAGGACACCGGACAGTCACTATTTTTTACAAAATTTCAAGATCTTTCTTTTTTCTTTTTTACACAAAGATGTAAAAAAGAAGTAGTTAATTTTGAAAAACATGTGGAAAATTGCAAAGATCTTTGTAAATCCATGTATTTAGGTGCGAAATAAGTGCACTGTAGGCAGCTCGCAAGCCTTGTCTGTGTAGTCAACTTTTTCAGTGGTCAACCGGAAATCGAAGCAAAAGCTACTCTTGTGATTCCTCGTGGTGTAGCATAATGCCGGCATGACTGAGTGGCTATCTCAACGGGCTGCTGTATTGGGAAGTGAGCTTCTGCTTCCGGTGATCCTGATGACATGAAAATGAAGGGCACACCACAGCCGCCGGGTGCGGTACTGGAGAGCCGCAGCTAGAAAGACCATTTCATGAGAAAGGTAGACGTGAGCGGCCACTCCCTTGCAATATCGCGGAGCTTATTATGTTAGGGGCTATTGTGAAGCTGCTTGCAAGTCGTGTTTTGAGTGCAATAGAGAGCAATGTTAGCCTTCACAGAGGAAACCGGGGCAAACCTGAATACCCCGCCGACAGGACGTCGTGAGCTCGTCGCGGGCGTTGCTCGCAGCAGTCGCGCGCATCATAGAGAAGAACAGGCACGCCGCATGCGTGCGAGCAGCAAGGCTACCCGAAGGAGCGCACACCGTGACGGTAGCCAACGGTGCCGCTGCTTGCAAAGCGGAATACGCTTGGAGCAGCATCGAGTCGACTTCCCACTTCTCCGTGAGGTCATCCCACCATACCAGCCATTCGACCCTGCCCGGACGCAGCAGCGAAAAGCTGCGGTAAAATGCTCGATTCGATACACCGAGCACAGGGCGCAACGCGCCGACGCCGTCTTGTTCTGCCTTCATCGACCACAGCGCGTCGCTGTCACACGCGGCAGCCCAACCCTTGCAGACGTTGGCTGCTACCTTCGCCTCTTTGTCATCCAGGTGCAGAAACACCGAGCACAGAATTGATTCCTGCATCAGAGCACTGCCTGGCATTTTCGGTGCGACGGTCTTTATGGGCCCTTTTAAAGACTGGTGGTTGTTTATTGTGCAGAGACCATCGAAGAGTTCGAAGAAAAGCTACAGGAGGAGAAGAGAACGTGGGCGCTCGTTGCATGGCGATACAATTTTTATTGAAACACTTAAACGTTTACGCCCGCCACTGAACCCAGATTTACCTAAAGGGGGGGTAGACCTACTATCCAGGGGGACCTATTATCCTAGGATAATAGGTCGACTGGTTTTGGAGATAAATTTATCTTTTTATTGGGAAAAATAAATTCCCTCTGGTGGAAATGGCTTGAGGAGAGTGACGATAAATTTCGTTTATTTTTTGACAGGATTCCGTTGTGTTTACACAGGCCGGACAAATAAACGAATTTATTTTTTCCGATCTCGGAATTTATTTTGCGCCGCCAGCTATTTTCAGTCGAAACAAATAAATGAAATTTATTGTCCCTAGGGAAATAAATTCGTTTATTTTTCCGACTGAAAATAGCTGGCGGCGCAGAATAAGGTCGTAGGCAGAAATCTGTAGAGGAGACCTCGCAAAATTTTTTTTCTCTCTGTGGTGAGTGAAATCGCGTGTTTTGAGCTCGGTTTGAGTCTAATTCATCGTTTCTGATCCATATCAAGACCTCGCAGAAAGAAAACCGCAGCACTTGTCAGCAGCGCTCATCCAACAGTCCTACCCAGCACAGCACCTGTGCAGTCCTTCATGCAAGCGCCCATGCAAGCAGCATCGTATGTTGTGAACTACAACGTCAACCTGCCGGGACTCCCCCAGTTGCTTAAAACAACTCCACTCCTACACAACGTTCTGCTACGCAATGTCTCAGACACACAACGTTCTGCTACGCAACGTTCTGCTAAACACCAACGTAACTGCAAAGCAATATGCTCAACGTCTTACACAACGTTCTGCCGTGCACATTTGCTACGCAACGTTCTGTTAGACACCAACATAACTGCAAAGCAGTATGCATCCTCGGGAATTTAGTTTTCCCAATAAAATCATTTATTGGAAAAAATAAATTTCCTCGGTGGAAATGGCTTGCGGAGCGTGACGTAATTTCGTTTATTTTTTGACAGGATCCGTGTGTTTACACAGGCCGCAAATAAACGAATTATTTTTTCGATCTCGGAATTATTTGCCCGCCAGCTATTTTTCAGTCGAAACAAATAAATGAAATTTTATGTCCCTAGGGAATAAATTCGTTTATTTTTCCGACTGAAAATAGCTGGCGGCGAAATAATTCGTTTATTTTTCCGACTGAAAATAGCTGGCGGCGCAAAATAAGGTCGTAGGCAGAAATCTGTAGGGGAGACCCCTCGCAAAATTTTTTTCTCCCCTGTGGTGAGTGAAATCGCGTGTTTTGAGCTCGTTTTGAGTCTAATTCATCTTTCTGATCCTGCCATGTGAAAACAGCCCAAGGACGAGGAAGAAATCAAAATCCCGATGCCCGTCGAAGCGGGCAGCGCGAGGCAGATGACATTCTGAAGAACGCAAGGTGCCTGCAAAAGTGCACCTGTGTACGAGGCGAGTGGAAGCGTTCGCAACGTTTGCCAAAAATCAAACGAGGAAGCCGTCAAAAACTGACTTTGTCCTGTACCTGGACAAATTGCACGAGTCACAGAAGGGCTCGTCGGTCGCGAGTATACTTTCTCGCTTGGCATCGACATACTACCAAAAGTATAGCCAGAAGCTGCAGTTGAGTACCCTGAGTTGTACGATCTTGCGCGCAGCTTCCGCAGCGGCGAGAAGCCGAAGCAATCTCCTGGGCTGTCCAAGGAAGACGCATGCATTCATGGAGAGTGAGCCGGAGGAAGACGACAACAAGTGGTATCATCTGGTGAGACAGCGACACTGGCGCTCCAGTGGTGTGGAAGCCTCCGTGCAAATGAAGTGCTGACAATCTCAGTCCTTCATGCAAGCGCCCATGCAAGCAGCATCGTATGTTGTAAACTACAACGTCAACCTGCCGGGACTCCCCCCAGTTGCAGCAGAACAACCAGGCACATTGATCTGTGACCTGTCACTACAACAACTCCACTCCTACACACGTTCTGCTACGCAATGTCTCAGACACACAACGTTCTGCCGCGCACATTTGCCTACGCAACGTTCTGCTAAACACCAACGTAACTGCAATGCAATATGCTCAACGTCTTACACAACGTTCTGCCGTGCACATTTGCTACGCAACGTTCTGCTAGACACCAACATAATGCAAAGCAGTATGGTTTCTTTCCATCCTCGGAATTTATTTTCCCAATAAAATCATTTATTCGGCAATAATTTCCGCCATTTGCCTCGGTGTCGGTTTTAGTCCCTCGGGAGGCCCTCGGGGGGTTTGCAAACCCCTCGCCACTCGCTCCGCTCGTGGCTCGGGTGCAAACCCCCTCGGGCTCCCTCGGGACTAAAACCGACACTCGACAAAATAAACGGAAATTATCTTGCGAATAAATGCTTATTATTCGCAATAATTTCGCCAAATTTGCCTCGGTGTCGGTTTTAGTCCCTCGGAGGCCCTCGCCACTCGCTCCGCTCGTGGCTCGGGGGGGTTGCAAACCCCCCTCGGGCCTCCCTCGGGACTAAAACCGACACCTCGACAAAATAAACGGAAATTATCTTGCCGAATAAATGCTTATTATTCGGCAATAATTTCCGCCAATTTTGCCTCGGTGTCGGTTTTAGTCCCTCGGGAGGCCCTCGGGGGGTTTGCAACCCCTCGCCACTCGCTCCGCTCGTGGCTCGGGGTTGCAAACCCCCCCTCGGCCTCCCTCGGGACTAAAACCGACACCTCGGCAAAATAAACGGAAATTATCTTGCCGAATAAATGCTTATTAATTTTCAGCGGCGAGTAAATATTTTTTATGGAAGTGGGCCTACCCACCTGCTGTGAGTGTAACACCAGCATACCAAGTGAGAAGAAGTGTGGAAACAGCATAGAATGTAAATGTTGCCAACAAGCAAAAAGAGAGAGTGAAAACAAGAAAAAAGAGCTGTTAAAACGGAAAAGAGGCTGATCAATGGTTTCTCAAGGCCGCGTTAGGTGTAGCGTTTTGTGAACCAGCACACTCTGCCCCAGTGGGTGGGCTTTGCTTTGCTGGCGCTGTGAAGAGGACGGCTGAAGCGCCGGCTGGTGTGGACTAGTTTCTGTTGTCTCAGTGCACTCAGCATTGGTCGGACCGGTGCAGGTGCAACTGCAGATACGGCTGGTATGTCAACCTGTGGGTTGTTCGGTGGCACTTCTTCCTTGAATTCTACCGCATCCAGTGCAGGGAACGTCGGCCAGGCGGCAAAAGAACGGTCGTGGGAGTGCCTTGTGATATCGAAATCCCTCAGTTATGTTAGGGATGAAGCCAGAGGTGACAGAAAGATTTGCCACAGGGAAGGGGGCTTGTGGCAGCCAAGCGTTCATAGCAATGTTGCTTTTCAATCCTTCGATGTTGGCTCTTCCTAACCTAGACAAGCAGAATTGTCAAAGGGCACCCACCAACACTCGACCGGACAGGTTGGTTTTAAAAAACAATAATCAATATCGCGCCGAAGGCGCGAAGGAAAAAAACACCACCCTGCAACAAAACCCTGGATAGCCCTTGGATAAGCATTGGATAAAGCCTGGATAATAGCAATTTTTAACGCCACCAGTTTTAATGTTCGCGGAATTTCCGGGGAAAAATCGGGTGGATAATAGGTCTACCCCCCCTTTACGTGTTTCGTGGGCTACAGCGCACTTAGCTGGCAGTCTCCTCGAGTATTTCCTACAAGCAGGTGCTTACGCCCCAACTCGTAATGTACAGTCGGTAATAGAAGAACTAACTGTCTTATATGTCCGGCATAGTTTCAGGAGTTGTCTTAGGGCAGACTTTTTGTGCGGTCGACGATATACGTCACGTGTGGCCCTATTTACGCTCTTTTTGGGCAAAGTCCAAGATCCTATTTACGTTTTTTTGCACTTTTCCCGCCTGATCTTTGCACCCGTTTTGGATCGCGGCTACACCGAGAACTTCGTCCTTGGGCTTGTTTTGACGGCCATGTTCTGCCCTCAAGACTTCTGTGTACTAACGAGCAAAAAGAATCAAAAAGGCGAACCAAACTCGACCACGTGATTGCACTACTTGTGCCGAAGAAGATTCAAACCCTTGCTCCATGCCGTGCCATGGAGTTGCGGCGTACCGTGTTGGGAGGGTGAAATATTTCTGGACAGAGGAATATCGGACTTCGCGCTTTCGCTTTCTTTCTGTCGGTTGTGCTGAGGAGGTTGTACCAGCGCTGCCGCTACGTGAGCAACGCACTGTGCAACAGTTGTAGGGCAAATGCCAAAGTGGACACCAAAGTTGTTGCCCCTGACTCACCAAAGTCTCCACTCACCCTGAGGGAAGAGAGCTCGAGAAGAGCCCCCAGAACTAACCCCCCCTGTGTTTGACCTGGAAGAGCAGGATACACCATCCAAAAGACGCAGGCTCAGACTACGAAACTAAAACTCCTCTTTCATTATTTCCTTCCCCCCTGTTAGGTGTCATTCTGAAGTCCAGAATGGGAGGTGTTGCTGAACACCAAGTTTCGAAATCTCTCTCTCTCTCTCTCTCTCTCTCTCTCTCTCTCTCTCTCTCTCTCTCTCT
>JAPJBO010001752.1:0-30596 GCA_030068145.1 Diplonema papillatum
AGCTTCTGGGGCTGGACCTCACCGTAGCTTCAAGGCTTGCATTTGAAGCTGCCGTTGGGCTATCCCCCGGATGCTCTGGTACGTGTTGACTGCTTTGTGCGGACGCCGAAAACTCAGATTGTGCGGTCTGCCTGCTTTTTGTACTTCGCTCGTCAGTAGTTCGCTTGCCATCTATGCAGCAAAAACAACGTTGGATAAACTTTCGCATGGTGAAAACGTGTCGCGCGTGTTTTCACTATTGTTGTCTGAGTCGGACTCCATTTTCAGGATGTAAACCGGTGTCCCAACCAATTGTTACAGGTTCAGAGGAAAACAGAAAAAAGACGAGAGGACCCCGACGAACAGCATTGCTGCAATGCATTCGAAGTTACGGATCTTCCTGGGCTCTGCCTGCATGATGCTGTCGTCGTTCGCCCATCCTGGGGGAGCGAAGCCTGCCCCTGGCAGCGAAATCGAGCTAAGCAGAGACTTCGATGGCGCTCCGGTGTCTGGCCCCGTTTACATCACCCGCGATGAGAAGGGGCTGACGCACATCAGCGCGGAGACGAAGAAGGACGCTCTTTTCGGGCAAGGGTTTGCGCAGGCACAAGACCGGCTCTACCAGATCGAGTACAACCGACTGCTGTATTCAGGAAACCTGGCTGCCCACATTGGCGCTGGTGGAAGGGGTGCTGACTACCAGACAAGGACGCTGAACTTCCGCGGGGCAGCTGAGGACATGTGCAACCTGCTGCCAGCAGCCGACGTGACGCTGCTGCAGTCGTTCGTGGACGGGATGAACTTCTACCTGAAGACCAACACGCAACGCCCGCCTGAGTTCCTGTACATGTCGAAGTTCGTGGCCTACGGGTACCACGAGCCCGAGCCGTTCAAGATCGTGGATGTCTGCGGTGCTGTCCGCCTGTCGCAGTGGAGCCTGGGCCGGAACATCAACAAGGAGATCGCCCGGTTCAAGGTGTGGTGGAACAGCAACATGGACTACGCGGATCTGCAGAATTTGTATGTGAACAACACGAACCAGACCGGGACCATCTTGTCAGCAGAGGATCTGGACATCAGCGAGGCGGACATGGTCGAGCAGCGCGCCTACCTGAAGGCGATGCAGGAGAAGGAGGCTGAGCTGTACGCGGAGGATGGCTACTTTGGAAAGCTTCGCTCGCAGCTCAACCCCAACTACCCGTCCACCACCACCAGCAGCAGCGCCCGAGCAGGCCGTGCTGCCCGTGCGATGGAGGAGGCGGCGGCTGCCGACGGACACGGACCGAAGCCGTTGGACATTCTCGATCTCCTGCAGGACGAAGCCAGCAATTCGTGGGTTGCAAAGGGGTTTGGTACGGATGCCAAGTCCGTGCAGGCTTCGGATCCCCATCTTGCCCTCGCCGCCCCGTCGACGTGGTACTTCACGCACCTTCACTACGAGGGCCACGATGTGTCGGGCTGCGGGCTTAACGGGGTTCCTGGGGTGCAAATAGGGAAGACGAACACAGTCTCGTGGGGTATCACGATGTCGCAAACGGATTTGGCGGACCTGTTCCTGCTGGTGCCGTCAGCCACGAACCCGCAGACGCACTACACTGTCAACGATCGAGACGTCGCTTTCTCACCTCGGCCGGAGTCGTTCGCTGTGAAGGGTGAAGCCAGCCCGGTGAGCTTTGTGGCTGCAGACACGATCTACGGACCCGTTGGCACAGCAGCGCTCGGCCTCCCGATGCCTGGGTACTTGAACTTTGCTGTGCGGTCGCGAGGTCTCGAGCCTGACAGCTCCGGGATGACTGGGTTTCTGAACATGCTGAACCCTGAGGTTGACACGGCAGTGAAGGTGCGGGACGAAATCTTCAGAAAGATCTCAGCCCCCGCATTCTCCGTCCCCGTGACGGACCACACGGGGCAGATGGTGTACGCGATGTCCGGGAAGCACCCCATCCGGAGCTTTGGCCACACCGGCTGGGTGCCGACGGTCGGGAACGGGTCATTCGACTGGGGGGAGAGCGTTCCGATGGACGAGCTGCCGACGAAGGTCATCCCGGCACGAGAAGCGAGCGGGTTCATTGCGGCGGCAAACCAAAAGATTCACCCCGACGGCTACAAGTACATTCTGTGCATCGACTACGTGTACCCTCACCGCGGGAAGCGTGTGCATGAGCTGCTGGAAGCGTCGTTGGCTGATCTATCGGATGTCACGAAAAGCCTCGACATCCAAGTGGACACCCAGAGCAACTCGTGGGTGTCGCTGTTCAAGCCGTTGGTAACAAGCGCTGGTTTGGTGGTGGAGAATCCCGAAGATCCGACGAAGGACGCGATCACATTGCCTGCAGTCTTCAAGGCCCAGTTGTCCACGGCGGGGGCTGCTTGGCTGCAGAGGCTCACGGACTGGGATGGTCGTAGCTCAGTTGGCGCGACGGAACCCACCTTCTTTTGGTACTGGCTGAACGCCCTCGGTCGCTACCCTTTGCTGAAGACGGGTCAGCGGTGGGCGACGGAAGAGTACCCCTACCGCACACTTGCCAACCCCAGCGAGATCACCGTCAAGGAGTGTGCCGCCTTCTACACCAGCGACCCCACCACCTCGCCGAGCATGAAGACCACAAGCACCGGCGCCCCGCAGGACCCGTGTTTCTGGCTGGCGGTGGATGCCTTCAACGCCCTGGCTGCCCAGTACTCCGACCCGTTCAGCACGCCTGTGTGGGGAGTGGATGTCAGCCTTCTCGATACCTCGCATGCCTTGATGCAGTTTACGCCCCTGGGGTGCATTTTCGGGTACAAGGCTGGCAAAGGAGGGGACTCCAGCGCCGTCAACGTTGCCACACCCTCTAACCTCGTGAATTTCAAGGTCAGCAGCGGTCCCAGTATGCGCCAAGTCATCAACTGGGCCACTCCCGATCGGATGTACTTTGCGCTTCCCGGTGGCGAGTCTGGCAACCCACTGAGTCCCCGGTACAGGAACCTTCTGCAGACTTGGGCACAGGACGAGTATGACACCATCAGGACTGAGGACATGTCTCGCGTGTTCAACAGTACGCACCAGGTGCTTTCCCCGTTGGGTGCACCTTGGTGGTAAACGGCATTCCTTTCTACGCAGCAGCAACCGCAGGAGAACTCTCCTCTCCTTTCTTTCGAACAGCAACCACTGCAAACGAAGTTGTCGACAACGATCGAACCAACCTTTTTTTCAGTGGATGATCCCATTACAAGGACGCGCGGGGTCATTCGTAACGTACCGGAGTCTCGTACTCCGTTTTCTTGTTTTTATGCGAAGAATACTCGGTGCTAGCACCGGAGACGCCTGGCAGGCGAGTGTTCTTTTTTTTGCCTGAATATGAGCCACCAAGAATGGGGCCCTGAACCACTTCGCGGATGTGTTTGTGTTCTGATGTAGAAAGTGGGCGAAAGTGTGACAGTTTACGTACCTACGAACAAGGTGTGCCTAGGTGTGCGTGTGTTGTGGACTCGTTTTACCCTGGCGCCCCCCCTTAGCGAGAGTGTGCCCACGCACGGTTCCCTTCTACCCCCACCCCGGCTGCTGGTGGGGGCCCCTGGCGTCTCCTGCGAGCCCGGGTGACCCCTGAGGCTGCACGACCCTTCGTTTTGACTCTTTCGGTGCTGCTTCTGTTCATAGAGTCGGCAGTGTCCGGCTACTGGACGCGGGCTCCGGTGTGCGTGTGTGTGCGCGACGCATGAGAACACAAAGACACCTTGCACAAAATGCAGCCGCCGAGATCACCGCAACTCAAATCAGAACCGATTCCAACGATCTGCCCACCTATTCCGCACTAAAAATTTAAAACGTCAGATTTAAAAAAAAAGCAATGCTCTTCTAACGGATTCTGCAACCAAAAAGGTACTGATGAGATCCCCGACACAAGCAAACACGGAAAAACGAAACCTGAAAGTTGAGGTCGATTGTAGTGTAACCAATCTATCTGCCGGTACGGGATTGTTGGAAACACCAAACGAAACCCAACTCCATTCATTCAACGTGCAAGCCCTCGTGCTTACTTCCTAGCTCATGATCCTGTCCCTCCTCCTCTAACTCCACTTGCACTTGGTGCAACAAACAAACAAACAAACTGACATGGTCTGTCAACTTGTTCCGCGGAAACATTTGGCCATCGTTTGTTTCGTATCCGCGGTATAATGTGAGCGACGAGGTCTCATTCTTCTGCGCAACTACGTTTCTTCTCGCGAGCGCGCGCGCGCGCGCGCAAGGGGTTTTGAGAGTCGTGCAACGCGGAACAAATAAACAGACAAGTCTGCCCTAAGACGTACACACGCACACCAAAGAACAAAAGGTTGAAAGACGCAGAATCTACTCTCACGCCCATGCGGGATCGCTGGAAGCACACCCGGCTGCGGAAAGAAATGATTCAAACTGAAGGTGTTCATCAGTCCACCTGCCAAGCCCTCGCACCCGTAGCCTGCACCACGCCGTATCTTTTGATCGTGCTCCCACATGTTATGACACGAGCGGTCGCATGTAGTGTGCCGATGCAGGGCACAACCGCAAGTAGTTGTAGTCAACCCAACGTCACATCGCCAAACGACTTCACTCGCACCGCGCAACGCCATCCGCGTCAGCGAGTGGCTACCGTGGTTTTCGAGACGAAGGACATACCCTCACTCTGAGGAACTTTCGTCAGCTTCCGGCAATTCTTTGTAGTCCGCGTCGCGCGCGACGCGAGCACCTCCTTTCTCATTGTTCTCTCTGTTTCTCCATCCAAAAAGACCCGCCTCACAGCCTCAAAGGTCAACCGGAGACCCTAAAACACCGAACTTCTAAACCACAATAAACGCCAAAAAAAAAACCCGTCAACGAAGAAGAAAGTGAGTTTATGTGTAAAAAGAAAGGTTGACGGGAATGGACCTAGTTCCTCAGCTCTGGCAGCCACGTACGGATTAGCTGGCAGGTTCCCTGCGAAACGTGACTGGCACAAGAACAGAGATGCTTCGGGCCTCCTGTTCTCGACTAAGCGTCCGGGGGGCCTTATTAATGCACGTCGTCGATCCTCACCTCCCACCTCGTCCCCGAAGCCACTACGGCTCCTCTCCGCTAACAACCTGGTCGTGCACCAGATGCTTCCTTGTTTCTGTTTTCTTGGCAGTATCGCCGTTCGTGCTTCTTCCTTTCCACTCTCTTCATGTGCCTGCGCGACGTCGCAGGCTGACGGGCGACTGCAGCTGCAAACCTGGTGGTAGCCGTCGTCCGGAGGTGCGAAGACAATCATGCACAACGTGCGTACTGGTATGTGGGGCCCGGTGCCGCAAGGTTCGGATTTTCGCGATGCGTTTCGCTGAAACATCTTTCAATGGGCGTATCTCATGCAAGTTGACGAAAACTTGGCACAAACCAGGCGGCACGAGTTTTCCTTTCTTAACTTGAGCGGGCCGTAGTGCCGGTACACGGAAGACGTCCAGCCTCAGAAGCTGGAGTGAAGCAAGGAGTGAAAACTGGAGTTAAAAAAGCGAGTGTCACACCCTTTTTTCGGGTGTGGGTCGACACGCGTTTTGGCGTAGTACATCCGCTTTCCAGGTGTGACCCGGTACGGACCTCTTTAGCTCCAGCTTCTGGGGCTGGACCTCACCGTAGCTTCAAGGCTTGCATTTGAAGCTGCCGTTGGGCTATCCCCCGGATGCTCTGGTACGTGTTGACTGCTTTGTGCGGACGCCGAAAACTCAGATTGTGCGGTCTGCCTGCTTTTTGACCGTGATGATACTTCGCTCGTCAGTAGTTCGCTTGCCATCTATGCAGCAAAAACAACGTTGGATAAACTTTCGCATGGTGAAAACGTGTCGCGCGTGTTTTCACTATTGTTGTCTGAGTCGGACTCCATTTTCAGGATGTGAACCCAATTGTTACAGGTTCAGAGAAAAACAGATAAAAAGACGAGAGGACCCCGACGAACAGCATTGCTACAATGCATTCGCAGTTACGGATCTTCCTAGGCTCTGCCTGCATGATGCTGTCGTCGTTCGCCCATCCTGGGGGAGCGAAGCCTGCCCCTGGCAGCGAAATCGAGCTAAGCAGAGACTTCGATGGCGCTCCGGTGTCTGGCCCCGTTTACATCACCCGCGATGAGAAGGGGCTGACGCACATCAGCGCGGAGACGAAGAAGGACGCTCTTTTCGGGCAAGGGTTTGCGCAGGCACAAGACCGGCTCTACCAGATCGAGTACAACCGACTGCTGTATTCAGGAAACCTGGCTGCCCACATTGGCGCTGGTGGAAGGGGTGCTGACTACCAGACAAGGACGCTGAACTTCCGCGGGGCAGCTGAGGACATGTGCAACCTGCTGCCAGCAGCCGACGTGACGCTGCTGCAGTCGTTCGTGGACGGGATGAACTTCTACCTGAAGACCAACACGCAACGCCCGCCTGAGTTCCTGTACATGTCGAAGTTCGTGGCCTACGGGTACCACGAGCCCGAGCCGTTCAAGATCGTGGATGTCTGCGGCGCTGCCCGCCTGACCCAGTGGAGCATGAGCCTGAACCTCAATCAGGAGGTCTCTCGCTTCAACATGTGGTGGCATAGCGGCATGGACTACGCGGATCTGCAGAATTTGTATATGAACCACACGAACCAGACCGGGACCATCTTGTCAGCAGAGGATCTGGACATCAGCGAGGCGGACATGGTCGAGCAGCGCGCCTACCTGAAGGCGATGCAGGAGAAGGAGGCTGAGCTGTACGCGGAGGATGGCTACTTTGGAAAGCTTCGCTCGCAGCTCAACCCCACGTCCAGCGGTGCCCGTGCTGCTCGTGCGATGGAGGAGGAGGCGGCTGCCCACGGACCGAAGCCGTTGGACATTCTTGATCTCATGCAGGACGAAGCCAGCAATGCGTGGGTTGCGAAGGGCTTTGGTACGGATGCCAAGTCCGTGCAGGCTTCGGATCCCCATCTTAGTATCAAAGCTCCGTCGACGTGGTACTTCACGCACCTTCACTACGAGGGCCACGATGCGTCGGGTTGTGGGCTTGTCGGAGTTCCTGGCATGCATGTTGGGAAGACGAACACAGTTTCTTGGGGCATCACATTGTCCATCACGGATTTGGCGGACCTGTTCCTGCTGGTGCCGTCAGCGACGAACCCGCAGACGCACTACACTGTCAACGGTGAAGACATCCCTTTCTCACCTCGGCCGGAGACGTTCACTGTGAAGGGTGAAGCCAGCCCGGTGAGCTTTGTGGCTGCAGACACGATCTACGGACCCGTTGGCTCAGCAGTGCTCGGCCTCCCGATGCCTGGGTACTTGAACCTTGCTGTGCGGTCGCGAGGTCTCGAGCCTGACAGCTCCTCGTTGAGTGCGTTATTGAACATGTTGAACCCTGAGGTTGACACGGCAGTGAAGGTGCGGGACGAAATCTTCAGCAAGGTCTCAGCCCCCGGATTTTCTGTTCCCGTGACGGACCACACGGGGCAGATGGTGTACGCGCTGACCGGGAAGCATCCCATCCGGAGCTTTGGCCACACCGGCTGGGTGCCGACGGTCGGGAACGGGTCATTCGACTGGGTTGGGAGCGTTCCGATGGACGAGCTGCCGACGAAGGTCATCCCGGCACGAGAAGCGAGCGGGTTCATTGCGGCGGCAAACCAAAAGATTCACCCCGACGGCTACAAGTACATTCTGTCCCTTGACTACGGGTACCCTCACCGCGGGAAGCGTGTGCATGAGCTGCTGGAAGCGTCGTTGGCCGATCTGTCGGATGTCACGAAAAGCCTCGACATCCAAGTGGACACCCAGAGCAACTCGTGGGTGTCGCTGTTCAAGCCGTTGGTAACAAGCGCTGGTTTGGTGGTGGAGAATCCCGAAGATCCGACGAAGGACGCGATCACGTTGCCTGCAGTATTCAAGGCCCAGTTGTCCACGGCGGGGGCTGCTTGGCTGCAGAGGCTCACGGACTGGGATGGTCGTAGCTCAGTTGGCGCGACGGAACCCACCTTCTTTTGGTACTGGCTGAACGCCCTCGGTCGCTACCCGTTGCTGAAGACGGGTCAGCTGTGGGCGAAGGAAGAGTACCCCTACCGCACACTTGCCAACCCCAGCGAGATCACCGTCAAGGAGTGTGCCGCCTTCTACACCAGCGACCCCACCACCTCGCCGAGCATGAAGACCACAAGCACCGGCGCCCCGCAGGACCCGTGTTTCTGGCTGGCGGTGGATGCCTTCAACGCCCTGGCTGCCCAGTACTCCGACCCGTTCAGCACGCCTGTGTGGGGAGTGGATGTCAGCTTTCTCGATACCTCGCATGACCTAGTGGGACAAACACCCCTGGGGTGCATTTTCGGGTACAAGGCTGGCAAAGGAGGGGACTCCAGCGCCATCAACCGTGCCACGACCTCGGATTCGACGACGTTCAAGATCGGCAGCGCTCCCAGTATGCGCCAAGTCAGCAGCTGGGCCACTCCCGATCAGATGTACTTTGCGCTTCCCGGTGGCGAGTCTGGCAACCCACTGAGTCCCCGGTACAGGAACCTTCTGCAGACTTGGGCACAGGACGAGTATGACACCATCAGGACTGAGGACATGTCTCGCGTGTTCAACAGTACGCACCAAGTGCTATCTCCTTCGGGAAAACGTTCCCGTGGGGAAAACCGTTCCCGTTGGAGTAAACAATCCCGTCGTGGGAAACACTGAACCTTGATGGCCACTGGCATTTCTTTTTGCAGCAGGAGAACTCCTTCGTTCGTGTGTCACTCTCTACCAGATTGTTGACGACGATCGACCCAAACAACTACACACCACTTTTAAAGCATCAGTTCTTCCGTGAAGTATACGCGCTGCTATCATCTGAGAAGCCTGGTGGGCAAGTGTGCTGCCAAATTATGAAACTAAGGGTTCCTACCCTCCCGGCCCAGAGTCTCTCGTGGGTAGCAAGCAAGCGAGAGTGATCATCGCAATTCTTTTACATAAGCGCCAGCTTGGAAGGAAATGCTCGACAAAGCTGCCAGACAAAGAACCAAAGGGATCCCGAGTGCTGTAACTACCGATCACGTGTTGAACGGACGTGAGGTCATATGCGGGTCTACCCTTACAAGACAGACAAACACGACACGGAAAAGCCCTGAGTGAAACGCTTGAAAACAACACCGCTGGTTTCAGCGGTCGAGTATTTTTTTATCTCCGCGAACAACGACCGATCCACCAAGACGACAACGTCATAAAGCAACCTGGCCTATAGAAGTGCATGCTTGTCCGTGTGGTTCACAAAAAGAACTCAAATGTCTCAGCTGCCTTCGGGTGGGTTAGAGAGCACACCCACTTCCACGTGCAGCATCTGCGATGCGATTGGTCGCGATCTGACGATCAGCTTCCAGGAGAGCAACGCGAAAGCCCGTAAGCATCTCGTTGTCGGAGAGACGACGGCTTGTTTCTTGGCAGCCTCGTCGAAACATGCGTTTGCGCGAACCGGAATGGCCGTGCGCACCTGTGTCGAGCCAAGGGTCGTCGTACCGCATCATATTAACGTGTTTGGTGGGATTTATGGTCGAACCCCCAAAATTTCAAATCCCGGAAGAACCCCATAATGCAAGCAAGATAACTGAAACACGAGATCAACAGATACGAGTCTGTCCGCTCATATTGAAGACACCCACCCAAACTCATTCAGCTCTGCAGTTCGTCCAATACTTGGCGCCACAAACAACAAACTGATATGGGCGGACAAACTGTTTACCTTCAACCAAACGTCAACTTACTTTGTTCCGTGCTCGCGTGCGCGGAAATCTTTGAGAATACCCCGAACAAAAAATAGTTGAGTTTTGGGGTGGTCATGGTCACCAGGTCGACAGGGAGAATCACAAATTATCATGGGCTATCATGTGCTTTGTTGTGATATCGCGAGTTTTCTTGTGTTTTTCGCTGATTTTGTGATTTAGAACGATTTTCTGCGAGGTCGTCAGCAGGCAGGATGCTGTAGTGCACCTGGTAGCGTTTTACCCGTGGTAACTTCTGTATTAGAGAGTTGGCACAACATAACTTACCCGTCTTGGCTAAAAAGAGGAAGGTTTGAGCACCATGGACCCAGCCAGTGTCGTCGGAGCTGTCGCAGCCCTGCCAAACTGGTTACGCACATTGCGGTGACGTGCAACGGCATGCAGATGAGTTTGGGGTAATGATTCTATCTGGCAGAACTGTTCTCCAAGCTCGAATCGCTGGATGGAGCTTTCTTCTGGGACTGTATTCGGTTACGACGGCAACGAGTAAGTATTGTTGGGACGGCATTCCCTTCTCTCTCAGCCGTGTCGTATTGCGGGACCCTGTGCACCCTCTTGCACGTTCGGTGTAGAGTTCTGTAAAGTGCAAGTGCCACGAAAGCAAGCGAGATCACGGGAGAGTCAGCGATGATGAAGTCAGGCTGGTCATTTCCAGGTCAATTTTTGTTTCCGCTCGCTTTCGCGGATTTTCCGGGCCGTTTTGGATGTTCCCGGGTAAATGGGGTGAGAAATCAGGCTTTTTGTTAGCGTCGAAATCTTCGGCAACATGGACTCCCGCGACCTCTTCGCTCTTCGCGTCTTCCCTGTCGGGGATGCAGCATTCGGGGACCGGCCTCCGGGAGATATTTAGCCTTAGCAGAGGGATACCTGCCGATTAGCTCAGCATTCCCAAACTGAGCGACTCGTGCTAGCAAGGAGTTAACCAACATGGCTCGTCGAGGAAATACGGGACTCTCACCCTCTGTGGATACCCCATTCCAGGAGACGCGTCTCTGAGTTTGCCGGCTGGCGTGCGAGGAAGAGTTTTTTAGTGGGATGAAATTCCCCGCTGATGACGTCTTGGGGGACGGTGATGATGTTGACGATGATGATGCTGATGATGAGGGCGGACTGATGTAGCCGGAGCTGGCGAAGTCGAACGTCGCTCGCGTCCGCTTCCGCGTCGCTGCTTTCTTTGCCAGGCCCTTCGGCCCCCGTCTGCTCCCGTCTGCCAGAGTGGCCGGTCGTGGGGTCTTCTGCGCGCCTTTTCCGTGCGGCTCGGTCGGCTTGAACATGGCGTGGCCGTGCGCTCGGGTGTTGGGTGGTGGCGCTTGCGGGGCCACACCACCTTGTGAGCTTCGTGACCTTTTCACAGGTCTTCAGCGTCCCGGATGCTGGCCGTTTGCATCGCTTGGGGGTGGAGGGTGGGGTTTTCATGGTGGGCTGCGGCGGTGGTAGTCTTCGACGCCAGCTTACGCGGCTGCGGGGGAGTCTCGTCCATGGATGACGGGGCTGCGCAATCACGGGCGAGGACGACCACAGAGCCACACCCCGTCGAGCCTCAACTGTCCTGCTGAAAACTGGAAGAAGTAGGACTTCAGGTCGACGATAACAGCATGCGACTTTGACATCACCTTGGCGATGACCTTGTCAAGAGGCTGAACTTCGGCGGGGACTCCATCAGCTCGTTCAGCGGGCGGCCGTCATCGATAGCGCACGAGTGGGGCTCGCCCTTCTCAACGGCGAACGCCGACAAGACGCCTTTCTGCTCCACAAACCCGACCCCTTCCAGCGTCACCGCATGGCGCGCGTCGCTCTTCCGACCCGGCATGCGAGAGGAGTCCCCGTCCGTCAGGAGATCGAGCAGACCGTGCAAGCTGGCCCCGGGCTGGCGAGATCTCGGAGTTCGCGGAGATCGATCCGCGTCACAGCCGTGACGTCTAACGGCCTCTCAGATCTCGGGGCATGACGCGTCTCGTCTCCGGTACCCCGAAGTGTAGAGAGTCTTAGAAGTGAGGGTGGAGGAACAGCCTCGTCCCCCTGAGCAACCTAGACCTTCGTGACTTTAACCCTCTGACCGAGCGACTCTGCAAGGGATGGAAATGTGGCCCTTTTACGCAGCGGCACTGAGACTGGAGCTATTTGCAGCACGAGACGCACACCAAGGAGGAGAATATTATTGAGCAGTCTCAAAGTGAGAAACCCTTTAACAATCTTGCGGGTTGCCCTTCAATGTATTTGTGCAGGTTAAACGTAGACGTAGACAGCGTGTTTTGGGGTTGACGACACAGGGTAAAGACAAGTGGCACAAACAAAACAAAGCGTGTGTCTTTTCCCCGAGGTGCGCACCAATGCGGTGAAAAATAATGCAGGGACCCCTCAAGGTTACGTACTACTTTTGGAGCTGTACACTCGCTTTATCATTTTTGCGTTCCTTTTTTATACAACCATAGATACGAAAGATTCTTCAAGATAAGTAAAATTGAGCGGCCGGAAAAAATCTTCTTCTTTTCACTTTCGAAAATAGAAAGACTTTTTCTTTTGTAAAATATAGCCTATTTTTTGGTGACTGCATAGATGTGAAAGAAAGCTCATAAAATGATAAACGGAGGTAAAAATTGAGGGCAGCAAAACTTACGCTATTTGTGTGCCGATGGTTTTAGGATGAACGAGCTGATTTCATTTCGGAAAGGCCGAGCATGCGTCGAACGTGTTGATTTTGACGTTGAGCTTGTCACAGTTATCGTCAAAGCCAGCGTCTTCCTCGTAAACAATGTGGGGAAGCCCCGAAACACCAACGAATTCTTGGCGGCCCTGTTGGCTCAGTGAAAGCAGGCGACCTCGCAAGTTCGAACGGTGCTGTTCGGCATGTGTTGGGCCGCCTCTTTTGCAACGCTGAAAACGCTGTCGCAGCGAAAGCAAATCTTCGTACTCCTCCCATTCCTCAGTCGAGACGGCTACTGGAAGCGCTTCGTTGCAATGGCGTCCGGTGCAGATATGCTGGGCACAGTAAAGTCCGGCAGATGGACTGCGAGGCATGTCGCGGTGTTAGCTAATTTTAACCCGAGTTGGAATACCCCGGCCAAGCCTTCCTTCCCTTTCACTGAGAACGATCGTGACACGGAGGCCGTATGCTTCGGCGTCGCCTCCTCCTTCGATTCCTCCTTCGATTCCTCATCTTCCTCACTGTCTTCCTAGACATCGAGGAATGTTTCCCTGTTCTGCTCCTCCTGTTCGAGTTGGTACCTCCATTCGTTCTCGTCGACCTGTACGGCTTTTTCGACCCAAAACGTAATCACTGTCTTGTCTGACAGCAACATCCCATTTTCATCAATCTTATGCACTCTGAACCCCTTGAGATACTCAACCATTCTTTCCCGCACGCTTCTTTCTTCCATGCCAATACTTGTACTATGCCTGAGCGTTTTCAGACATGTCGGCGACAGGCTTGTCTTCGTCTTCTTTGTCACTTGGCACGTCGTAGGTCCGGGTTCGAACTCACTCTCTTCGTCCTCTTCTGCTTCTTCTACCTCACTTGCACTGGACGTCTCTTCAGAAGAGTCGCATCTTGGTCTCTTTGGCATGCTTGTCTTTCAAAATAAACAAGGTGCCTGGCAGGTTTTGGTCTTCTGCAGATGCGTGGATACAGCGACTGGTCACAATGCCCTCGAACTGCCGCGGCGTCCCTACCATAGTCCGCGTGCACAAGCTTGATCTAGAAAACAGACGGCAAATTTTACATAAAAACAACTACACTCCACGAAGGAATGTGCTTGGTGTCGGTCACAAACAGTCCCGGACATGGCTAGCCATAACCCATAACGAAAGCGTGCACTAAATATACAACCCGTAACCACATAGCCCGTTCTTGCTCTAAGAGAACCCATTCATGAACGGTCACACGGAGACCCTAAACCCCCGGAATTTCAAGCGAACTTTAACTCTAAAAAAAAGTCTTTCCCCCCCCGAAAATTTGTCCTCTTCTTCTGAAAGAGAAAAAAAGAACTATGTACAACATCTTCTTCGAAGACTTGCACGTGGCATGAGAAGAGGTGAAAGGCAGCCGGGGATGCATCAGCACAGCAGGGCTCGCCCAAGCAAAGGGCCAACAGCTCAGCCCCGTCGTTCTGGAGACTGCTCCCTCCTGTCCCCCCTATTCGTCAGACCCGTCAGAATCTGGAGGGAGGATGCTAGCATCAAACATGCATGAGTCTGTGTAGACAGTAAACATTAAACTAAGATGTCTCCCCCCCCCTATGCCAAACGATTCGCATGCGATGGTAATTATTGCATTAATTTATCGCACAAAGTTATTGCAAACAATCGGCGCGTGACAACATGCGATAGTCTATACTACTGTATTGGTCCAGGTTTTAATCGTGCGATAATAGATATTAGGCTCCAGCAGCGAACCCTCACCCGCTGCTGGAGCCCCAGGCACGAATACCTTGCCTCACTCGGATCACTGCAGCCACGTTGATTCATCATTGAGATGGATTTTGCAAACGCAAATGTTTGTCAAAAGCTCAAACGTTCGACGTTGGTCACTGCCCTATGCATTTGGTTAAACGATTCGCATTATGGGATTTGGTGCCGATTATCGCATTTTCATTCGCCCCCGTGCACGCCCAAGTAGAAGAAAGCCTTTTTTTCTTTTCATCGTGTCCGCCTGCAGCCACGTGGACAAGTGCTACGCAACGCAAGCACCTCAACCTTTCGCTCTGCTTCTCCGTGCAAACCCGCCGACAAAGGAAATATTTTGATCAGTATAATTCGTTGTCATTTACCCCCCCCCCCTGCATTCCCCCCCCCCCCCCCCCCCCCCCCCCCCCCCCCCTCCTGGTGCAACCCACTGTGGACCTACTGTGGGACCCACCTTAGCTAAATTCTCTAAGGTGAAATGGTGGAAAAAGTGGGTCAAATCTTTTTTTTTTGAGTGCTTTTTTGGGAGGATTTGGGCCAAAAAAAAAAAATTTTTTTTTCTTGGTCGCTGCTGTGGAAACCACCTTAATAGATAGGCCCTGTGCGCCCACTTTGGACTGTGGACCTGCTAGTTGGCTGGGCAGTTGGGGGTTTGCGGGTTTGGGTTTGCGGTTTCGCGGGCTGGTTGGTTGATTCCCTGGGTTGGCTTGGCCGGACTAGTTTGGCCTACTGAGCTGCCCGACTGAGCTGACTTGTCGCAAACAGCTGCGAGGCTGCCGGGTTCGTGTCGAGTGCCACATCTGTGAAGGCAACAACAAGGCCTTCTACAACAGCCTCCTTTGTAGGCCACTCTGCCTTCCACACCTTCGCAAGCTTCTTGTTGTTGGCGCCGCACCAGACAACATGTGGTACCGCCTCTTTCGCCGCCAACACGAACGCTTCCCACGTTTCGAACAAATGTGAAGCTGGCACAGGGTGACCTTGACCCGACATTGCTTGCTCTTCTTCTAGTTTGTTTTCTCTGATGTGGGATGATTATGCGGTTGATATGTGAAGGGGCCAAGACAAAGACGGTCTAAGAATGGCACTCCTGTTGTGGAACCCACTGCGGGATCCACCGTAGCCAGTTTCTCTAAGGTGAAATGGTGGAAAAAGTGGGTCAAAAAAATTATTTTTCGAGTGCTTTTTTGGGAGGATTTGGGCCAAAAAAAAAATTTTTTTTTTCTTGGTCGCTGCTGAGGAAACCACCTTGGAGCGGTCACCACCCTGCTGCACACAGGCCCTGCAGGAGGGGGGAGGGGGTGCAGCGCTCTTGTTAAGGATCAGCCACTTTGGCCGGATGGCCGGATAAACCAGACCCCCCCCCCCCCCGGGTCCGCTTCGTTTACTTTTGGAATCGGTTCGTTTCTAGTTTTGGAATCGGTTCGTTTCTAGTTTTGGAATCGGTTCGTTTACTTTTGGAAACTTCGTTTCTAGTTTTGGAATCGGTTCGTTTCTGGGCTCTTTTTGGGCTGATTTAGCTTGGGGAGTGCTTCGTTTACTTTTGGAACGTTCGAAACTAGTTTTGGAAGGTTCGTTTCTAGTTTTGGGTGGCTCGTTTACTTTTGGAACCGGTTCGTTTACTTTTGGAACCGGTTCGTTTCTAGTTTTGGAATCGGTTCGTTTACTTTTGGAATCGCTTCGTTTACTTTTGGAATCGGTTCGTTTACTTTTGGAATCGGTTCGTTTACTTTTGGAATCGGTTCGTTCACTTTTGGCTGTTTTTGCAGGAGTTACCACAGTTTTCCACAATTTCCATACTTTTCAGATTTTGGCCATATTTGCCAGATTTTGGCCATTTTTTGCCAAATTTTCCAGATTTTGGCCATTTTTGCCAAATTTTCCAGATTTTGGCCATTTTTGCCAAATGTTCCAGATTTTGGCCATTTTTGCCAAATGTTCCAGATTTTGGCCATTTTTGCCGGATTTTGGCCATCTTGGCCAAATTTTCCAGATTTTGGCCATTTTTGCCAAATTTTCCAGATTTTGGCCATTTTTGCCGGATTTTGGCCATTTTGGCCAAATTTTCCAGATTTTGGCCATTTTGGCCATTTTGGCCAAATTTTCCAGATTTTGGCCATTTTTGCCGGATTTTGGCCATTTTGGCCAAATTTTCCAGATTTTGGCCATTTTGGCCAAATTTTCCAAATGGCCATATTTGCCAGATTTTGGCCATTTTGGCCAAATTTTCCAAATGGCCATATTTGCCAGATTTTGGCCATTTTGGCCAAATTTTCCAAATGGCCATGTTTGCCAGATTTTGGCCATTTTTTGCCAAATTTTCCAGATTTTGGCCATTTTTGCCGGATTTTGGCCATTTTGGCCAAATTTTCCAGATTTTGGCCATTTTGGCCAAGTTTTCCAAATTTTGGCCATTTTGCCAAATTTTCCAAATTTTGGCCATTTTTGCCATTTTTCCGATTCTGGCCATTTTTGGCAGATTTTTTTTTTTGGGCCATTTTTTGCCAAATCCATTACTGCTATGTTTTTCCAAATTTTCACACACACAAAGAGCTAGCCGATGTCTTGTCAAATGAGTGTCACTATGCCAACCCTTCGCTTGGTTGGACTCCCGTTTTGTCGTGAACCCGTCGGTTGTATCTGCTGCTGTTACTGACATTCGTAAATTGAAAAGGAATCGGAATCTTCGCTCTTCCGTTTTGTGCCGAGGAAGGGCACGAGTAGCTGGGAAGAGTCGGCTGGATTCATATCGTTCGAATAAAACAAAACTACGCGGTTCTTTCCATTTTACCTGAGTTTTTCCAATGAATGACTATCGGCCCTTCCTTTCGAACTTCGAACCGAACCATATTTACTTTGTGTGCGACATAACCCATGACCTGTCTCTAACTTGCGTCGTGATATAGTCGATTGTTGAAAGATGAATGCCTAGTGGAACTCATTCAGCTTGTACTAATTGCATATTCCTTGTTTCGATCCGGTACGAAGCCTTTAAGCATGAAAACGAAATCTAGTCTCACCCCAAAAAGGAAACAAGATGTCCACTTCTTCAATGGAGGCTTTGCTTCGGCTCGTGGAGTTGAAGCAGGCGGGTTACGTGAGCGAGTCTGAATTTCAGATCATGAAATCGGACATAATGACAAATGCTGCGCGCAACAACGCCGGCCTGCCAGCCGCACTCGGACCGCCCCCTGTCTTCGAAACGCCACCGCCCATGCCTGATCCGGTCGTTCCACCACCTCCACCTGCACCATCGCCAGTCACCCCCGCGCCTGTTGTCACACCACAACCATCACCAATCACACCAGCGCCTGTCATCCCACCATCACCAGTCACCCCTGCGCCTGTCCCACAGACACCAGCGCCCATGCCAAGCACCCAGGCACAGGAAGGGAGTGCCACAGAGACTGGCCCAAGCAGAGATGACACACCACGACGCACCCACCTTGCCAGACCGGCACCCTTCACCTCCCTCGCAGCAGCCGGGGCCAACCCCCTTAAAAACCCCGGCTGGCCTCTCAAAAAAAAGTCTAAAAAAAAATTGTGTTTCCGACTGAGCGAACGTCGCCGGAAACACAAAAAAAAGGGGGAAAACGCCACCCAGGGTCACAAGGCCTGGGCGCATGCTGCAAGGCCGTTGCGAGCTGTTGAGTGACCCTGGGTCGGAGGAATATTTCTGATGGATGCTAGCTGGTTGTGTACTGGATCGAAACAAGCATTGTAGCTATTTTAGACTATTAACACTGCATTCTTATAACTAACTAAATTCTTTCTATCCTAGCGGCTATTAGCATACACGATAACCGGATGACATAAAATTGTCCGCAAATACACACAGCAGATCAAAGAAAGGGGGGCAAAGGTGGAAAATGCAGATCAAACGGGAGTAGAATGTGCACACGCTTATCCGACTCTTGACTTACTATGCCGTGTTCTGAAAGCTGTCGAGGGGCCCCTCCATAGGTTCTCGCATGATTCGTTCGCCTTTGTAACACTATCCGTTTGTAGTACGCTTCGCAATTGTGTTCTTGCACTCTAGCCGAATGGCGGGTGGCGGATTTCCGCGCTCGGGCGCAAGACACAATTATGCTGCTTTTGCAGTGCAAGCCGAACCCGGTTCGCGACTTCGGTTGCGGTAAAGTGTTACGAAGTCTTCGGCTTTCAGATCCGGATACGCGTATGCAACAGATAGTTAGAGGTCACTTGAAGGATACCCGTGTGCAGCGTTCGAAAGAGTTTGCGTATCTGGCGTCTTTTTTTTGGGGGGAACTCTTTCGACCCTCTTCGCAGGTTCGTTTCTAGTTTTGGAAGGTTCGAAACTAGTTTTGGAAGGTTCGTTTCTAGTTTTGGAAAGGTTCGTTTCTGGTGGTCGCAGTCGATTTTTGACACGATTCCCTTGGAATTTCGGCCGATCTCGTTTTAGTTTTGGAAGAGGTTCGTTTCTAGTTTTGGAATCGGTTCGTTTCTAGTTTTGGAAGTGGTTCGTAACTTTTCGAAAAAGTAAACGAACCACTTCCAAAAGTAAACGAAGCGATTCCAAAAGTAAACGAACCGATTCCAAAAGTAAACGAACCGATTCCAAAACTAGAAACGAAGTTTCCAAAAGTAAACGAACCGATTCCAAAAGTAAACGAACCGATTCCAAAAGTAAACGAACCGATTCCAAAAGTAAACGAACCGATTCCAAAACTAGAAACGAAGTTTCCAAAAGTAAACGAACCGATTCCAAAACTAGAAACGAACCTTCCAAAAGTAAACGAACCCCACCCCCCCCCCCCCCCCTACTAAGATTTTCCCCCCCCCGCAGTTGCCTTGGAGGCTGGGTGGTCAAACTCTCTAAGGTGAAATGGTCAAAATTCCCTGCCAAAAGTGGGCCCACAAAATTTTTCCAAAGTGTGGTATTTGGGGTATTTGGGGCAAAAAAAAAAAAATTTTTTTTCTGACCGCCCACCGTGGTGACCACCTTAGAGTGTGACAGGTAGCGTCTCCCCCCTCCACAGTGAAAATAGCCTGAGGGGGGGGGGGGGGGGGGGGTCAGCCGGCTGATGGATGGATGGATGGTTCTTAACAAGATGCCTGGGGGGGTGTTAGGGGGGGGTACCCACACACCCTCGTTGCCGTCCGGCTGACAACGATGCCGAGTTTAGGGGCCTTAGCATCAGCACTGGG
This sequence comes from Diplonema papillatum, assembly GCA_030068145.1. NCBI lineage: Eukaryota > Euglenozoa > Diplonemea > Diplonemida > Diplonemidae > Diplonema > Diplonema papillatum. The sequence goes on from JAPJBO010001752.1 coordinate 19,280, forward strand.
GGGGGGTGCTGACATGTCACGACGCACTTGTTAGCTGTTTTTTTTGGGACATAACTAGTAATATTTCTAACAAGTGATGTAACAAGTGGTCACTTGTTATATAACAAGTGGCACTTGTTATATAACAAGTGATCACTTGTTATATAACAAGTGATTACTTGTTATATAACAAGTGATCACTTGTTATATAACAAGTGATTGCTTGTTATATAACAAGTGATCACTTGTTATATAACAAGTGATTGCTTGTTATATAACAAGTGTTTGGTTGCAATTTCATAAGGAACCTGGGGTTTGTACCTACCTACGAGAGAAAGTCACGTGATCTGCAAGACACTAGGGTTTTGGCAAACAAACGGTTGCTGCAAGCGCGCTTGGCATTTGGACACCCGAACCGCTCATTCGGGGTTCTTCTGTGGGTCGAAGTTTCTTGTCGTGTGAAAAATCACACTTTACAGGACCTTCTCCCACAAGAAACAGAAGAACCACATTATGAGCAAGCGCAGTGACAACTCGTCGAAGACCCCGGAGAAAAAGAGGAAGAAGTCGGGGGACGCCGGGCCGGACATCATCGAGGCCCAGACGGCCCAGGTGATCGTCGACTTCGTCGACGTTTACTGCGTGGCGAAAGACGACACCGAGGTCATGCACGTGGCCTTAAAAGCTGTGGTGCAGACCCTATTTGGCTTCGAGCTCGGCGGCCGCGATGGCAGGATCAGCAAGGCCATCGGTGCGAAGTTTCCTCGCATGCTTTATGCGAAGAATCAGGCGGAGGCAACCGACACGAAGCTTTACGCGCTGAGGATCCGCCTTAACACCGATATGGTTTTCCGCGGGGTTTACCTCCGCAAGAGCCCCACGCCTGCACAAAAGGCAGGTGAACCATACACTCGTCTGCGAGCTGCCGCCGTCAAAGATATTTGCCTTGACAACGTAGATGTGACGAGCATCTACAAAAGCAAACTCCAAGGGCAGGTTGTGGGCGCCGGTGCTGCTGTAGGAAAGCGCAACCCCAGATGGCCTTACATTACTGTCGTGGGCAAACAGCAGGGGACCGTCGGTTCGGAGTCGTTGACATATCACTGTACGTATATCACTGACAGTCACAAACGCACAGCCCCCGCCGCCGGACCGGACCCGGCCGGCGGTCGCCAGCGCACAGCCTCCGCCGCCGGACCGGACCTGCGCACCCCCGCTGCCGGACCGGACCCGGCCGGAGAAGACTCGGTCCTCTGCGTCTGCAGAGCAACCGAACCCACCGACGAACAACACCTGGGCGCAGAAAGTGCGCGATGCAGCGGCGGCGCAACCGAACACGCCCAAAGGGAGCACGTGGGCCGAAAAGACCCGACGCACACGGCCGAAGGCCGTCATGGTACTCGATGGCTGGGGAGTGCCAAAGGTCGAGTCCGGTGTCGAGATGGGGAGCAAGAAAGGCGGCGTCCTTGTTGCCGCGAACACCGAGGATGCGGAGTACGCATGGGGGGCTGCCTTGGACCTCATCGGGGTCTGTCCGGGCGCAAAAGTAGCCGTCGTGTGCACCGTACCGTGGGCAGAGTCGGCGAGGCACCTGGTGGTGCTTTCTGACGGGAACCACCAGGACGTGTGGGCGAAGTACTACAACGTCACCCCGCCGACGGTATCGTGCAAAACGGTCGCCCCCGGGCAGCCGACGACACAGGTGTGCCTATTCCAGGTGCGTGCGGCTTATGTCCACGCCACGACGTGGGAGACGGCGATGAAGGCTGGCCAGTCGGTCAGGATCATGGCGAAGAAGGCGGCGGAAGCCGAAGGTCTGCGCATGGACTGGTCGTCGGTGTTTACGAAGGTGCACCGACGTCAGGGCGTGTGTGAGGTGAGCGTCCGCGTTCCCGTCGAAGACGTGCCGAAGTTGCTTCGGAGCTCCGGGAAGGCCGGCACTTTCTGGAAGGCCATGTCGTTCGTCAACGGAACGGACACGCTGCCGGCGGTGTGGGTGAGCGACTGCGCCCTCGAGGAAGCGCGCCAGATAGCTTCCCGGACACCGAACACTTTCGGTGTGATCGGCGGTGCGAAAACCGGCGTCTTCGGCATACGAACGACCCCGGAGCACGTCGCCGCCACGGAATCGGCGGTCGGGAAGAAGCTGTCGAAGCGCCAGCGTCGGGGTGACAAGTACATCGTCACCACGGCGTGTCCGGCGGAGCACCCGTCCGACCTCCTCGCCGCCTGCGCAGCAGCCGAATGGAATGTGGAGCCGGTCGGTTCGTTCAAACGGCGAGGGGATACTGTGTGCGTGGTCATTGCCGACCAGGGACCTCCGGCACCAGTGCTCTACCGCCTTGATCGGGCGTCAATCTCGATCAGGAAATACGACCGATCCATCGACGCGAGGCAAAAGAAGGGGTTCACCACACAGTGCCAGCGGGTGAAGATTAATCTCCCTCGCGAGTTCCTCGCGAGCCTCCATGAACGCCCAGAACCCGTTCCTGGACAGAAGCGGAGCCGCGCCAGCGATGAGACGACGACCCAGGACAAGGTGGCGCGGGTCGACACCGCTGACAATATGGCTACCGACTGCCGGCACGCCAACTGGCAGGAGGCATACGAAAACGATAAAGCGTTCCTATGCGAAGTCTGCTGCAAGAGTATGCAAGTAGGACAGGCGAGGCGTCAATGTGCACACGGCCCCTGTGAGGCGGTGGTTTGCCATGCGTGCTGGGCTAAACTGCAAGACGCCCCCCCAACACCGCCCTCGCCTGCGCAGGCGCCCGCCGTCGACCCCGCGGACTCAAAATGGTGAGCCCTCAATTATACCACGCGTCATACGCGTCACACAACCTTACCCTCACTACATCCTCTGGGTCCGGCCCTCGCCTACCACCCTTACGTGTAGTAACGATCAACGTAACCTCGTTGTTAAAGAACGTGCTCCTCCTCTGCGGCATTGTGGCGGACGTCATCTGCTTGCAGGAGACGAAGCTGACGAGCACCGGGCAGAAGAAAATCCGGATGGCCCTGAAGGAGTGTGCTGCTCTCGACGTCTGGCAGCCTTTCTTCGGTTCCTGCTGCGAAGGGCGTAAATGTGGCAACGACGTTCCATCCCAAATAACCGGGGGGAGCGCCGGTGTAGCAATCCTTGTGAGGAAAGGCCTGCCGGCATGCGTGGTTAGCCCGTTCGATGTCGTTGAAGAGCGGGCCTACGAGGCAGCTCGCTTCCTCCACGTACGTGTCGCGACCGGAAGCGGGAAGGGTGCGCTTCACGTGGTTTCGTTGTACGGACATTGCGGCCACTCGGCTCGGATTGAACGTGAGAAGTTGGTCGAGGGGGTTCTCTGGGGCATGCGCCGGCGCCTGGGCGCGGTACCGATTGTAGTTGCAGGTGACCTGAACACAGACCCTCTGAACTCTCCTGCCCTACGCTTCGCACTGCGAAACGGGTGGACTGACTGTGCCGAGCTTCACGCGAAGTCCCTGAGCAGGCCTCCGGAGCACACCTGCTACCACGGGGAGCCGTCACGCATTGACCTTGTGCTTACCAACGAAATCGCCTCTTCCGCTCTTGGAAACGTAGAAACCTTCGAGGCCGGGTTCCCGACACATAAGGCGATTCGAGCTGAGCTTCACCTCACCGCTTTCCAGCAACTTAACGCGGTGTTCCGCTTCCCCCGTGCCATCCCTGGATCCGGTCTGACTGACCGTACCGACACCGCAGCTCTCAAAGCTGTAGTCGCGAAATACCGACTCGCCGACCCGTGCCCCCGCGGACTAGAAGACAGCCAGAGGGTGGATTTTCTCTGGCTGCGTATCTCGCGGGCGGCGGAGGATTATCTGCTCCAGAAGTCCAAGATTGAGGGTAACCTGGCGGCCTACCGCGGGCGAGGAGAGCGGCGGAGGCTGAGCACCCAGCGCGTGTCCGCGAGGCCGTCCCCGGAGGGTGCGGGGGCCGACACCGCACCTCTGAAGAGAGCCAGGTGTCTTCTCGGACGCATGCGGGAATACTCGGCCGCACGAGCCAAATGGGAGGATATGTCCAGCGCCCCGTGCCCGTTGTCGCTCCTGCTCAAAGGGCAGTGGGACAAAATACGGTCGTTTCAAAGCTTCATCCTCCAGCGTACGGACGGGAAGTGTGCTTTGCCACTGATACCGCCATCGGCGAAGGCCGCGCGGGGCCTATCACACACTATCTCGGACGTGTGCCAGAGCCTGGCCCAGACTACGTTAAATTCGAGGTACCTGGAAATCGCAAGGTGTCAGCGCGAGCTCCGTAACCCTCTGGGTAAGGAGTCTTTTGCTTGGGTGAAGAAGGAGGCGCCGCCGACATTCTATTTTACGAACGGTCGCGACGGGCGACTCACGGCGAACTTGGTGGAAGTTGACGCGACGGTAAGGAGGAAGTGGGACCCCGTGCTACGCATGTATGCCGGGAAAAAGGAACCCGAGTTCGCCCCCTTCCTGCGAGAATATGGTGACTTTATTGCGCAACACCCGTGCCAACTGGGCCCCATCACGGCCGACCGCCTACGGTCGATAGCGAGGAAGAAAGGTGTGCAATCGTCATGCGGCGTGGACGGCTGGCGCATGCGAGAAGTTGCGGCCCTGCCGGACACAATCCTGGAAGGGTTTGCTGCAGTACTGAACGAAGTCGAGGAGACGGGCCTATGGCCCGACGGGGTTCTAGACGCGCTAGTCACCCTGATTCCCAAGGGAGAAGGAGATGACCCCCTGAAGCTGCGGCCCATCACCGTCTCCAGTGTCGTTTATCGTCTTTGGGCTAGTGTGCGTCTGCAGGAGGTTCTTGTCTGGCAAGAGCAGTGGATACACGAGTCTCAACATGGCTTCCGGAAAGGCCACTCCTGCGACGACGTCGTCATGGACATCGCGCTGTCGATAGAGGAATCCCTTATTAACGGAACGCCGCTACATGGGATCGCGCTCGACTTTGCGAAATGTTTTGACCGCGTTCCACAAGGTTTGGTACTCGACCTAGTTGAGGCTCTGGGGCTGCATGAGCGTGTGCTGGCGCCGCTGCGCCACGTCTATAAGTACCTCAGACGTCGTTTTAAGTACCCGCTGGGAGTGGGCGATGAATTCAAGGTCACGAACGGCATCCTCCAAGGCTGCCCTATCTCCGTGGTCCTGATCAACGCCCTTCTGTCCGTGCTCTCGAAAGCCCTGGTCAGCCGGGCACGAGTGAGTCCGAAGTCCTTTGCTGATGACTTGTACCTCCTCTCGCGACTCGCGAAGCTGCTCCAGGAAGGAATAGAAGTCACCGCGATATTCGGGAGTCTGACCGGCCTCGCTCTCAACGAAGGCAAGTGTGCCTCCTTCTCGACGTCGGAAAAAGGCCCCCGTCTCGAGGTTGGAGGCAAGGCGGTGAAGTCGGTGAAGACCGTTAAGGTTCTGGGCGTTCCCCTGGGCACAGAAGGGCCTGTGGACAACGGTAGGTCTGACGCGACCGTGGAAGCCGCAGCCAGGCTGGAAGCGTCGCCACTGAAGCCGCGCACCAAGTTCCGCGTCATGCAGACGATCGCGGCATCCGCGCACTACGGCGCGGCCTACTGCGCCAACTCGGCCGGTGGCTTTGCGAACAACTCCGTCCTTCGCACGGCTCTCTCCGCCTGCTTGATTCCTCGCTCAAATCGGGCGAAGAGCCCCCTCGCGACACTTACCCTTGTTGCGAAGGCGCACTTGTGCGATCCGGCATGCGCCTCCGGGTACAGCTCACTCCGCACCGCCGCGAAGCAATACCAGAAGGAGAGGTTTCGGCTGCGAATGGATGCCCTTCTTGTATCCGGGGCTGACGCCTCCTTAAAGGGCCCCGTCGGGCTGATATCCAATCTCCTTCGAGAGATACGTTTCCTGCCGGCGAAGCGGCACAGTTTCGAGTTGCTATCGTTCGAAGGTGCGACCGTGCCTTTTTCCGGGAAGGAGACACTGCACTTCGTCCGTGAGGGCCTGCGTCTTCGAGCGTGGCGCTACCTGACGACACAAAGGCAAGGCTACTCGGGTATCGAGAGGGGGGTGGATGTGCGCCTGCTGAACAGACTGTGGCAGAACCGCGCGACGGAGGACAGGCTCAGCTTTGCAATCCGCAAATGCATCGCAGGAGCGGTGTACTCTCGCGAGTGGTGCAACAGAAAATGGGGAACGGATGACGGCGTATGCGAGTTCTGCGACGGTGGGACGCCGGGGACCCTGCTGCACTATTTCTGGGAATGCCCGGGACCGGGGGGCAGGTGGGTCAATCTACGTTGCCGACTCGACGTCGCAGGAGTGGCGGCACAGAATATGCCCCTATGCCTGAGCACACGGGGGATTCCCCCCATCGGAACCCCGCCGGTACTCGTGGAGAGGGTCCAGAAGCTGATCGGGACCATCTCCATCGAGATGGCGCAAGCGCAGCGTAATATCGCGACGACGCGCCCCTGGGAGCTTGCCTCCGCCGCGGCAGGGAGATATGACGTTGAGCTGGCAAGGGACAGCCGTGAGCTCCTCACGAAGCAGATCGGGACGCGCTTCGCGGCGACGCTAGTCTACTGGCTAAGGAATCTACGTTGGGTCAACACCCCCCCTCTCCCTACGACCGGCGTGGAACTCGCTTTGGATTTTGAGGCCTACACGCGATCCAAGCTGCCTGGGGAAACGTTTGCCGAAAAAGGGTTGCAGATAGGATATCTAACACGAGCCATCAACGACCTAAGCTTTGCTGACACGGGGGCCTCAGCCTTCCCCGGGAAGTGGCGTCAGGGTGTATGCTCTTTACGCTGTCTGGGTGCGCCGGCAATGCCGGGATTCACACACCGTCCACGTTTTGCGGCTGGACGGAGGACAGAGGCGATGTTAAACGGCATAGTAGCAGTTTGCTCCAAAGACAGCTGGAATGACGCCAAACCCGTGTACCCTCAGGACGTAGCCTTCGCTCAATGGAAGCTGAAGTTTCCCATCAAGGTGTTAGCCGCCGCCGTAGGCCGCGCAGTCGCGAGGAAGAAGAGGGCCCGCAGCGTTACAAGGCGGCGATCCCCCGCGAGACGAGCTCGCCCGCCGGCCAGAGCGCCCGCTGCAGCACCAACTCCGGTGCCGCCACTCACTGTAGCAGAGCCGCAACCTGCAGCGCGCCTCCGGAGCGACTTACGCCCGCCGTAGCAGTGCGAAGAGAAGTGAGGAGACCGGAAACTCCCCGGAGAGATGGTCCCTGCACTCTAACTCGTCTCTCTCTCTCTCTCTCACTGTATTGTGATAGAAAGTGGGTGTACGGTGATTCCGGAAGCTCACCCCCCGATCCTCACTGGAAACTGCCTCGCATTCACCCTGTATCGCGAACTACCATCGTCAGGAGGCGCCGCAGGCCTTTACAAGGGTAGCTACACTCTGCCTTCAGATGTCATCATTGACACCACTAAAAGCATGCTGGTTACAGAGTCAGGAGGGCTTACTGTGGTGGAGTTTCCTTTGGCTACAACCGCCAACCAGGTGATTACCGTCGAGCGGGGCAATTGGAGAAACAATCCAGAATTGTTGGGCGTGTCATTAGACCAAGTCGAAGATGACCGCGCCAGTGCAGACGACACCGACAATTCCGATAACGCATCCGATCACGAGGTGCACTTTCAGCCTGCAAACTAGCGACGTAAAAAGTCAGCGAAAGGCTTTTTCCTTTCTGCCCTTCGTGATGACGGTAACCTCCTATCTTTTTTGACGACGACATTCATTTTGATCATGACCCAATATTTTGCGCAGCAAATCCCCTCTGTTTTCCCTCTTAATGCCCCGAACAAGAAGTTGGTGATCAATTGCAGGGGATACATGTAACTCTTGGGCAGCTTTTCTCCCTGTTTCCCGGCGTGGACGAGGGCAAGTTGAAATTGAATAAACTGAACGATGGGTCAGTGTGATGACAAACGTGGAAGTATCCGTCTTTGGTGTTCTGGCTTGTTGACCATTGTAGTACACTAATTGTAAGCTGAAGCGGACACTCAATATGTCGGTCCACGTTTCACGTTTCATATGTTGCTGATCATTGAAGTGGAAGAATCGAATTGACAGGTTGCTGCTTTTCGATCACCCAAAAGAACCATGGCTATGAAAATGGATGCACCGACCGTTCGAGCAATTGGGCAGTTGATAGCTGATAATCGTGGTCAGCTGGGGATGTCATTGAAGGATTGCGCACGATTGGGAACCTTAGTGAAGGAGCGCACCGGTATTTGCATGGGCCTTTCACAGGGGAGTGTAGCCAAGAGTGATGAACCGTGGAAGGTTCTTTCCAATGAGGTTTTGGGGAGTGTTGCGGGATCACTCAGCTTTCTCCTGAAGACGTTTCCGGTGAAGGCAGACTCGGAGGCCCCATCAGTTCTTCTGGTCATGGATGGATACAATCCAGGGAACGCATTCCGTTCCCGGACCTCTAGACAGCGACTAGCAATCGGCCTCGTAGCTGGTGAGACGGTATCACACTTCCTCACACTCAGCGACAAGCGAAAAGCGTCTTTCCACGAGTGGTGGATATTTCAGTGCTTGCCCCAGCTGACCGCAGTCCAGAAAGGCACGTTTCACGTGGGCGATCAAGCTGTGTCCCTCCAGCTCTTTCGCATCGGCGAAGATCACGCGGAGCTTTGGTCGTTGTTCACAGGTGTCGGTAGCTCTGGGCACAGGAGCGCCTTTTGTGCGACGCCTATAAAAGATCGGCTACAACACATGCATTGTTGCGAGCGGCTCAGCATTCAAGAAATGCACGAGGCCGGCTACACATGTCACATTGCCCAACGGTTTGTCCAACCATGTTACACAGTCACCCCAGCCCTGCACGACGTCAAGGGAGTGATGCGTCTCATCCTGCGCACCCTTCCGCATGCGGCAGCGGTGGAACAAGCTGTACTTGGAAGTGTGGGCTGCAATATGACTGGTTCACAAGCGCGCAAACTGCTAGCCACTCTGCTGATGCGAACCAAAGGGAACGAGCACACAATATGTTGCTTGATGGATATGCTTGTCTTTTTTCGGTATCAAGACATACCGGTTCGCTTCTTTTCCGCGCAGGGTGCGACCAACTTCGCAAAACACTTCTTGCTCGGTTTGCTAAGTTATCACGCTCTGATTTTCTTGTTGGAGTGGGCGAACCCTGGCATCACTTTGTCGGCCTATGCCCACAGCATGGAACACTGGTTTGATCCGCAAGATGCTCACAGGCTGGCAGTGTCAGACGAAATGTTCGAGCACATGAACGGAGAGCGCAAGCGTTGGGTGGGAAGGACTTCCCAGCAAACGATGGAGCGCGATCTGCAGGTGCTGGAGCTTCAGACGAAGCATTTTCACCCCGACAAGAAACGTCGGCCCTTGCCGAAGCTTTCCGAATGCGTCGCCGCTGTGCCTAACTTGTTCCAGTACGACGTGATAGTGTTTTGCACGTGCGTTACGCAAAAGGATGACACTTGGAAGAAAGCGACTAGAAGCCTGATTGCGCGCTTAAAGGTTGTCGGCCTTGGTGCTACCGTATGTCGGGCGACGCGATGGGGGCAGAAGTTCTGTGCCAACCCAGGCGTCGAAACACACTCTGAATTTAAGCTTTGTGTGTGTAATGACACGCCGTGGAAAGCTCCTCTTGCGTCTGAAAGCGAAAGTAGCAGCGGGTATGAGAGCTCACTCGAGAGTGAAGATGAGGACGCCGTTTTCAGCTGCATCATCTGCAATAAGCACTTCAAGAAGGTCTTTGGTCTCTACGCACACTACGACACGCAGCACCGTCCAGCTGTACCGTGTGAGTGCAAACAAGAGTGCCCTGCTTGCAAGAAGCGAGTTTTCACAAGCGGGTTAAGCCAACACGTCTTGTACAATCACTCAGATATGCTTACAAAGACAAAGTGCCCTCTGTGCTTAGCGAGCTTTTCCTCATCCAGGCTTAGAGACTCTCACATGAAGCACCATCACGTTGTGTGATGCGTTCTTTGATGATGCGTTCTTTTCTCCTGCATCAAGGTGGTTCAAGAAGCCGAACATGCTTCCCTCAGAGGTTCTCTCACGTTCTCTTGATGCCGGGGTCGAGATTGAGGTAAAGCTAGTTGAACTATGCGTGAAACTGCGGCCGAGACCACAGGTCAGAGCCAGCCGACGCGACGTCCTCCACCACGGCTCTGCTTCTGCGGTGCTATCGTTTTTCAGTACATGCGTCTTGCTGATCACGTGTTTTTCTCTCGTACATCGGTAAACCAGGCTACTTGTTATAGAACAAGTAAGACCCTTCAGCACTATGCGTGTTTTGGGGCTGCGTTTGGCATGGTGCTGCAAAGCAGTCTCTTACTTTTCTGAGTTTATTTACACGACACGGCTGCAATCTTTTAGGCGGACTTCAACAAACAAATGTAACATGTTTGTTTGCCAAAAGCCTTGTGTCTTGCAGATCACGTGATTTTCTGGACTGCTTCCCTCGTGGGTAGGTACAACCCCCGGTTCCTTATGAAATTGCAACCAAACACTTGTTATATAACAAGCAATCACTTGTTATATAACAAGCAATCACTTGTTATATAACAAGTGATCACTTGTTATATAACAAGTGGCACTTGTTATATAACAAGTGGCACTTGTTATATAACAAGTGGCACTTGTTATATAACAAGTGGCACTTGCTATACATTTTCACTTGTTAGGTCACTTGTTATATAACAAGTGATTGTGCATGACAAGTGCGTCGTGTAGAGAATTTGACCACCCAGCCTCCAAGGCAACTGCACTGTAGAGGGGGGGGGGGAAATGTTTCTTGGGTTTGAAGAGCGCGTGGTGCTTGCACCACTGAGGCCAGGTTATTTAACCGCGGATTTAGTGAAGGATTGTTCAGGAAACGGTCGCGAGCGAAACCCGACCAGGTAACGACCATTTCACTGTCTTCTTTGTTTTGTGATGCGAACATCACGAGGTGCTGTCGAAGACACCGCCCACGTGAGCACTGTAAGCAGCGGTTGCCAGATACTCCCGTAGCACCTATTCACGGGTTTGCAGGGGTAAAAAGGAAGCCCGGGTTGGGGAGGGTGGTGGGTTTGGTGCGTAGTATTCTTCTTTTTTTGTTCTTTCTCGGTTCTGGTGGTGCTGCTCCTTCCTTCTCGTCCTGTGTTGGGTTACGACTTTTTTGTTCTTTATCGGTTCTGAGCGTTTCCATATGCCTTTTCCTGCTTTGACATGCAGTCCCTTCCAAACTGTACCTCTCTTGGTGTTCGGGGGTTGGGCCGTATGGTAACGTCTCGGGAAACGAAGTTTGTGGCGTCACAAAAGCGACAGGTTGCCAAAGCAACCGGGTGCCGAGCTTAAGCAAGGCGTTTGTCAATGGAGTAGAGGGGGGGGGGGG
>JAPJBO010001753.1:0-30573 GCA_030068145.1 Diplonema papillatum
CGGCGACGTAGACTGCGGCGAGGTTCTCCCGGGTGGATGTTTCGGTGAGCCGTCGGGCGGTTGCGGCGTGCGGATGCTGATGTACGGTTTTTCCTCGTTGGTCGGGCGACCTTCGTCATAGGCCTTTCCGACGAAGTGGTGAAACCGTGACAGCACTCGCGCATCTAATTCGTACTTTCCGTATGTTTGTGCCACGAACGTGTCGAACGTGCGCCGGAGTTCCCGTCCAGAGAATCCTCGGTTCCGAAGTCTGTAGTACACCTTCATGACCTCGACCTTCAGATCTGGCATGTTGTTGCAGATGCGCGCTGCTCGGATCAGTGCGCCTTTGAAGATCGAGGTTCCGGTGTTTCGTGGTACCGTGGATTCGACGTGGGTGTACTTTATCGGATTCCAGGGGAATTCCTCACCCTTGTCCAGGACAGACATCCGAATGAAGTCCGTCTTGTCATTCCTCTCCATCCGGATCCGCATCCCCAAAAAGACTACGTCGTCGACACCTTTCGACGTTTCACCATACTCCATGCCGTAGATATCTTCCGGCGGTGGTCGAACACCCCAGGTCAGGAAGTCGTCAATGAATCTGACGCTGTCGGCGTGATTCCTGGCCTCTTCTTGCAATCCTTTCGCGACCAGGCCGTCGATGTACTGCTTTTCGCACCAGTAGCAGTATAAGTTGGCGAGGTCTGGGCTTGCATTGCCGCCCATGGGGATTCCGGATACCTGCTGGTAGCATGTTCCACCGTTGGTGACGAAGGTGTTACCAACAATGAAGCTGACCAGTGCTCGAATCTCTTCGACATTGTAGGAGGTCGTGTTCGATTCGTCTGGTTTCCCGAATTCGAAGCGGTGTTTGGCGCGCTGGGCTTCTACGTTCGCTCCTTTTTCGGACTTCATGTACTCGAAAGCCTCCGCAACCGCAGACATAACATAGTCAACAATCTGCTTCTGCGGAATCTTCGTGTACATCTCTTTGAAGTCGAAGGTTCGTGGCGCTTTTTTGCGCAGTCGAGCGTAGTTCGTCTTTATGTGTACTGCTACGTCATCGACCGACTCCACGACGAAGAAACGACGTATCCCCGTTTGCGAAAACGCCGCTTCGTCCTTGCTTCGGAGCGTTGCTAGCACCAGCTTCAGCAAACCGGAGGCTTCTTGGTGTGCAGGGGTTGTGGATGCACGTGTCTTCATTCGTTTCTTGTCGCGGCCTTTTTCGTCTCGGTCCTTCTGTTCGTCTTTCTTCTCAACGTTTCCTTTCTCCGACACGCCGGCAATGTACCGCATCCGTGGTTCGGGTTTGTGGAGCTTCGGGATGCCGTAAAGGTACGGTAGGTTGTCGGCGTGTACGAACTTGTGTGACTTGTTGAAGTCACGGTGTCGTTCGAGCACGTCATCAATCGACTCGCCAACTTCCTGGTACGTTGAGCTCTGTTGTAATTCGTCCCGTAAGAGCTCCTTGTATTTTTCCTTGCAGATAAACCCGAAGTCATGGGACGTCTTATCTACAGGGAGAAACACGAGGTGCTCCTGGAGCTTCTTCAGGGTGCGTAAGGCGTCTCGGAGTTGAGGTTCGTCGGTGTGCGCGTTGAGAGTTCCAAGGACGGCGTCGAACTCTTCGACCAGAGTTGTTGAAAATCTGGTCTTCTCGTCCTCGCTCGCCTTCGGGAAATTCGAGTTCACGAATTCCTCGACGTCGTGTCTTATCGAGTCGTACATAGTCATCGGACTACTCGCGACCCGGTATTTTCGTCCTTTTCGAAAAAGTGAAAGGAGGGCTTCGTCAGTCTTCAGATCCGTTGCAAGTCCTAAAGCGTGTCCACCAAGATCCGGGCGGTGTGGTGTCATATGCTGCATGCATGGGCAAACCGAACCTGAGCTAGTCGGTTGATTCGCTTCGTAACTTACTTCGGTGACGTTGCTGACGAGGGTTACCAAAGGTGGCTTCAGGCGGTTGCTCACCATGAGGTTTTTGAGGACGGCCGGGTTGGGGCACGTTTCGCGAACCCGTGCGCGTGACAGGACGCCGGCAATTGCTGTCCGGTCTTGTGCCGGGTGATGATGCGTCAGCTTGAAATACCGTCGTGGGGGGGCCGCCGGTTTCTCGGTTCTGTTGCGGATGCGCGCACTGAGGAGTCGTTCAAGGATTCGTACTTTGTCTGTGACGTCTTTTCCTTGAACGAAGGTTCTCAGCCACGTGCGTAGGCGGAGGGCGCGATTGGGATGCCATGTTGACATGTCGTAGGTTCCCAGTCGGTCCTGTGGGAGTGTCAACAGGTGGTCCAACTGTTTCCTCAACCCAGAACAGAAGCCCGGGGAGGTGTCAATGTGGAGTTCGTCGTTTTCCATGCGGTGCCAGACGCTGCCGTCGGTGCGTCGTTTGCGGAGGCGTTGCGGTGGACGTTGCCTCCTCTTCTTCTTTGCAGCCTTGTTGTTGACCCTCTCTCCCTGTCGCCGATTCGTCATGTTCAATGGCGGGTTTAGCCATTTGATCCAAAAATCTTCGATTGGGAGAGCCACGCGCGCGAAGTCAGCGGGCTGTACGTACAGCCGTTCCGGAACATTCTGTATCGGACACGCGTAGAGCTTCCGGCCTCGCTTTCGTAATTGTTGCGATACACGGTTGCCCTTTGAGTTCCGATTTTCCCAGTGCTTGCTGTTTCGCACCTCGGCCGTCTTCGACGTCTGACCCACGTAGAGGACGGTGCCCCCTTCGTTCAGAAGTACGTAGATCACTCCCGTCGTGCTGTCGGCGACGTCGCTTCGGTCGGTTCCGCATTTGTTCCGCCCATTCGACACTTTTGTGCCGTATCGCTTCCAGAAGATTTCGATCGCGCTTTTTCTTCGGCTTCCGTGATCGTCGTCGTCGTCGTCAGGGTGGCGGCGCGTGTGGACAAAAGCGGCGAGGAAACGAGTGTCAGATTTGGGCCGGTTTGTTTTTTGTTTTCGCCGTTCTTTTCTGTTGGCGCGTGCACTTTTATTGTTTTTTTGGTTTTTTTGGTTTTTTTCGTTTTGTTTTTTTGCCTCAGAGTCACGTGGTCGTTCTTCCGATTTTTCTTGGCGGCGTTTTCGTGCTTGTGCTCTGGGTTTTTCTTTTTGCGGCCTCTTTTGTTCGCGCTCCTTTTGTCGATCGTTGTGAACCGGGTGGCTAGTCGTTCCACGGTTCCTCTGTTCTGGGGCTGCTTGGGGTCTGGAAAGACCTTTCTCGCAGGGCTTCTTTGTTTTGGGGGCCGCTTGGGGTCTGGGGTGACCTTTGTCGCAGCGTTTCTCTTCCTTTCCCTCTCTCCGTGTCGCTGGGAAACGACCAACAAGTTCAGGTCCTTCCTGGGAGTGGCGCTGTCGGAAAATAAGGCATTCGTCATCTGTCCGAATCGGATATCCGACGACTACCTTAGCGTCTGTTCCGTCGAGTTCATCATCAAAGTAGTTAACTTTCATGTTATCGGACTCGGTGGTGGTAGACGACGCAGCACTCCGCCTCGAATGGTTATGCTTCCTAGGCACTTTCAATGGCGATTTAGAGACGGGTGTGGGATTTTTTATTTTGGGTCTATCAACGTGTCGGGCTGACAGGTCCAAAAGCGGTCCTGCGGCGTTTTTTAGGGCCACACGGCAAGGGGCCATCGTGTGGTTACAACATCCATGAGGTCGGTATCAGTTCGGGTCTCCGTCGTTGCCCGGGGTTCTGGTTTCCCTGGTCTTGCTGCACTGGTGTGGATGGCACCTGTGCTTTTCTGTACCCTTTTTAGTTGGGGTATTTTTGCTTAGAAAGGACCCTGGAGTTCGTCCGTTCGTCTTCTTCCTGTCAGTTGTGAATGGCTGCCCCGACAAGAGCCACTGACGGGGAGTTGGCTTGGGGCTCGCTCAAAGGTTGTTCTAAGCTGGGGGAAAAAGTGGGGCGCAGGAAGGTTGACAGCCTTCCTCTCTGACGCGGGGTTGCGGGGCGGGGGTAAAATAAAACTTTTACTTTGCATCGGGGCCGGTACCGTATGGCGCTCGAAAGTACTGTAGTGGTACCGGCCGCGGCCAACAAAGGGATGCGGGGTTTTGCTTCCGGCTATCAGTCCCTGTGCTGCAGAGAAGCTGGGACGTCACATTTTGCATCCGGTAGGCGGGACGGGGGTAGGCAGCTGAGTGCTTTGTTTTCCGTTTCGCCACCCGGAAGACTGTTCTTTGTTGGGAAATGAAGGAGGGAAGAGAATAACTGGCAATTGACCTTTTCCCGCGTAGACAACGCGGTCCTTTCCAAATCTCGCCTTGTTTTGGGAATTCGGAGGTGGGGTGTTGTCAGTTCGATGCTGTTTATTGGGCCGTTCTCCTGCCGGTGCTGCTTTACTGCAGTCGGCCAGAGTTTTCCTATCTTCGTAGGTTGTTGGGTATTCCCTTGTTTTTGGGGAACTGTTGTCTTCTCCATTGGAGAGCAGAGTAAGACCTGTGTCTTCAGAAGACCGGCATACTCCGTAGGGGGGAAAATCTTAGTTTCGTGTTCAGGCGCTACTTGCCTCTAAGTGTTTGATGCTAGCATCAAGTCTTCTTCGCGGAATGCAGAGTCTTTTTTTCTTCTTTTTTTCTTTTTTTCGTTTTCTGTTTTTTCTGTTCTTTCTTTCGTTGTCGACAATTTCTTTTTTCTCCTTTTACTTCTAATTTTAACTTTAATTTTCTTTACCATGGTATTTTTGGACTTTCTGGTGCCGTAGAGTAGTTCTTCTTTCTCTATGCCGCCCACGTCGATGTTCGTTTAGCAGCGGCTGCCGAATCATGCCGTGGCACCGTCCTTTTGTGCGTCTGCCTTGCTGAAGAAGTGTGGGAAAGGAGTCCAGGACTCCGTGGTTTGAAACCATGTGCTATGGCTTCACTTCCTCCTCCCTTCGTCCGTTTTTCTTTAAAAAAAGGGGGTTTACAAATTGGGTTGTGGCTCGTAACCAACCGCCACGGGGCACTACTTCCACCAGGTGAAAGTGTTTACGCTTTCTCGAGAGAGATGACGTAGCCATTGGTTGTGAATCTCCTGGCACATTCCTCCCATGAGAGTACGGATACTTGCTGGTCGTCGTAGCATACCCGAATCTGGTGACGCCGAATTTAGTGATGCAACGCCGAATTTAGTAACGCAACGCCGAATTTAGTGACGCAGCGCCGAATTTGGTGACGTCTAATTTGGTGACGCATGGCCGAATTTAGTGACGGAGGGCCGAACTTAGTGATGAAACGCCGAATTTAGTGATAAAACGCCGAATTTAGTAATGCAGAGCCGAATTTAGTGATGGCGAGTCGAATTTGGTGACGTCGATTTTGGGTATGAAATGCCAAAGTCATCGAATTTAGTGACGCAGCGCCGAATTTAGTGACGCAGCACCGAATTTGGTGATTTCAGGACCTGATTTCGGGTCGAATTTAGTGATGCAGAGTCGAATTTAGTGATGCAGAGTCGAATTTGGTGACGCAGAGTCGAATTTAGTGACGAAAGGTGTCGAATTTGGTGACGCAGAGTCGAATTTGGTGACGCAAAATCTAATTTGGTGACGGAGGGTGTCGAACTTGGTGACACAGGGCCGGATTTACAGATCGTGGGGGAATGATTGGTTCAAGACTCTGGAGTATTTGGTACACACAACTTGTGGGGTTATGTTGGGCATACCCAGCCGCAAACCCGCATACCCAGACCCGCAAACCCAGACCTGCAAACCCGCATACCCGCATACCCAGACCCGCAAACCCAGACCCACAAACCCGCATACCCAGACCCGCAAACCCAGACCCGCAAACGCATACCCAGACCCGCAAACCCGCATACCCAGACCCGCAAACCCGCATACCCGCATACCCAGACCCGCAAACCCAGACCCACAAACCCGCATACCCAGACCGCAAACCCAGACCCGCAAACCCGCATACCCAGACTCGCAAACCCGCATACCCAGACCCGCATACCCAGACCGCAAACCCGCATACCCGGACCCGCAAACCCAGACCCGCAAACCCGCATACCCAGACCCGCAAACCACAGACCCGCAAACCGCAAATAACAGTCCAGCAAACCCGCATACCCAGAACCCGCAAACCCAGACCCGCAAACCCGAACCGAACCTGCAAACCCGCATACCCAAGCCGCAAACCCGCATACCCAGACCCACAAACCCGCAAAACCCAGACCGCAAACCCGACATACCATACCCAGACCCGCAAACCTAGACCCGCAAACCCAGACCCGCAAACCGCATACCCAGCCGCAAACCCGCATACCCAGAACCGCAAACCCGCGAACCCAGACCTGCAAACCCGCAAACCCAAACCCGCATACCCCAGACCCGCACACCCGAACTGGCACCCCGCAATACCCAGATCCGAAAACGCCGCAAACCCGCAAACTCGTACGTCGTAATCTGAAAAATGCTCCCAAAAAAATTGGTAAACAATTTTGTCAGACCTGAAAAATAATCTGGAACGAATGCGACCTTGCATCACTAAATTCGACGCTGCATCACTAAATTCGAGGGTTCAGCGTCACCAAATTCGGCGATGCGTCACCAAATTCGGTGTCACCAAATTCGACCTTGCATCACTAAATTCGACGCTGCATCACTAAATTCGACCCGTGTCACTAAATTCGGCGCTGCGTCACTAAATTCGGCGTTGCGTCACTAAATTCGGCGTTTTATCACTAAATTCGACAAAAACCGACGTCACCAAATTCGACGCTGCATCACTAAATTCGGCCCTGCATCACTAAATTCGGCGTTTTATCACCAAATTCGGCGTTTGATCACTAAATTCGGCGTTTCATCACTAAATTCGGCCCTCCATCACTAAATTCGGCGCGGTGTCACTAAATTCGACGTCACCAAATTCGGCCTGCATCACTAAATTCGGCGTTGCATCACTAAATTCGCGTCACCAAATTCGACACGAATCTCTAAATTAGACCTACACCCCCCCCCCCCCCCCCCCTCCCCCCCAGTGCAGTTGCCTTGGAGGCTGGGTGGTCAATTCTCTAAGGTGAAATGGTCAAATTCCCTGCCAAAAGTGGGCCCACAAAAATTTTCCAAAGTGTGGTATTTGGGGTATTTAGGGCAAATAATACTCTCCTCCTCGCCCGTCTCGCTGCTCCGTACTCGCTGCTCTCGTCCTTGCTGCTGCGTGATGTCAGATTGATGGTGCGTAAGCGAGGGGTAAAATTACGGTGTTCTTCTCGAGAGCGACGGGGTAATAACCTTTGTACAAGTGTTAGTTCTCGTCAGAATAGTATTAATCTTCTAAGATCTTCGATCTTATACGACAAAAAAAAATTTTTTTTTCTGACCGCCCACCGTTGTGACCACCTTAGTGACAGGTAGCGTCTCCCCCCTCCACAGTGAAAATAGCCTGAGGGGGGGGGGGGGTCAGCCGGCTGATGGATGGATGGATGGTTTCTTAACAAGATGCCTGGGGGGGGGGGGTTGCGATCGACCCATATATAGCTTTTCCTCCTCTGTAGAAAAGTCCTTTTTCGCCCTCGGGGTCCTGTGTGGGATCCAAAATTAATTAGAATTGGTAGTCAAGTGGCAAGCACTACCATGCCAGCCCAGCCCAACACAACCCAACCTCAGTGTTGGTAATAAGAATCAGACAAAATGGTTAAGCTAATTTGTAAGACAGGGGGGTCTGGGGGGGCAGCGCCCCCCAGCGCACGGTACGGTACAGCGAAGAAATCCCGCGCCAGTCAACTTCTATATGGAATCCAAATTTAATTAGAATCGGTAGTCAACGTCTGATGCCAAATCCCACATCTAATTAGAATTTGTAGTCAACGTCCAATTTCCGATTCCAAATTTAACCCTTTACCGACCATCTACGCATATATGCGTAGATAATGCAGCGAATATCATGAGTAGTAGCTCCCGAAGGGTGCCCCTGTGGTTAATCCGGCACCCAAGGGACGTATTTTAAAGATTTCTTAGCGTATCTTTCCATTAAAGCAACTGCCGACAAAAAAGAGTGCCTGCCCCCCCCTCTTTTTTCACGGCTGGAACTCGAGGTGTCCCCAGAAAACTGGGAGGTTTTCTTGGGCCAGTCACACACGGATTTTGAAATATCAGCACCGGTACCAAAAAAACGAGCAGGACAGAACTGCGGACTGAACAAAAGAACTGCAAAAAATGGTCAGGAAAGGCGTGATTGTCAATGAAGTGTGCGATTCAGAAAGCACATCGTCCGAGACAGAGTCGGACAGCTCGTCGACGGATGAGGAAGAGGTGAAGCCGAGAAAGTCCCCTTCCCGTGCGCAGAAACCTGAAAAGCAGACTGGGAAGCCTCAGCAGCCGGTAGATGGGTGGACAGAGGGTATGGGGCCTGTGGATGACTTCCTGAGAAAGTTGCCTGCGGACACCTTTCGCACGTGCACCGTCGTTGATTCCCTGGAGCAGTACGACGACCACCGAAGCAGGCGCGAATTCGGGTCCATACCCGGGGTGACACTGAGACTGAGAAACGAGCAGAAGGGGTGTGAATGCGCCTACATCGCGTTGTGGCGTGCACTTGCATGGCGAACTACCGGAAAGACAGATCTCCCGACTAAGGCTGTCCTCCTCAACTTTGCAGAAGAGAACTTCCATGAGAAGAAAACGAGCGTGGGGAGCTTGAGGTCGCTGGATTGCTTTGAAGTTCAGCAGTTTTGCCACACGCATGACATTGGATTCGTACTCTCGCCGGACTGCATGAAGACAATCCTGTATCGCCGTGTTACAGGAGACACAACGCACAGGGAGGAGTACGAAGCACAGCGTCCCGTGAACATTGTTTTCCTCAATAGCCCCCGTGGTAACGACGCCGTCGGTCACTTCGTCAACTTCTTCTTCGAATCCCCCGTGCGTGCGCAGACATCCAGAAAGCCGGCAGCGAAGCGAGACGGGAAGAAACCACCGCAAAAGAAGCAGACAGACCAGAAGAAGACCACACCACCCAAACCTGCTGCATCAATCAAGTTCCCACTTAAGCCTCAAAAAAATCAAAAACGTTTTCGACATGGTTTCGGAGCAGTGGGCAGAAGCCTGGCGTCCGTCCAAGCAGCTGAGCTTCGATGAGAGCATTATTCGCTTGAAAGGACGCCTGTCTTTCAAACAGTATGCGCCACAAAAGAGACATCGCTTCGGGATAAAAGCTTTCGTCCTCGCTGAAGCTGCTACCGGCTACGTGCTTGCTGCCACCATTTACTCCGGGAAGATTGGCGATGGCGTTGGGGGAAACGTAGGCGAGCGTGAGATGCTTCACCTTGCCAGGAAGTACGCACAGCATGGGCACTGGCTGTATTTCGACAACTACTATACCAGTGTCCCACTAATGCTTGCTCTATCCAGCATGGGGTTCCATTCGTGTGGTACAGTACGGTCGAGAAAAAGGAGAAATGCGTAGTTTTGTCGCTTTTTGCAGACAGACCAGAAGAAGACCACACCACCCAAACCTGCTGCATCAATCAAGTTCCCACTTAAGCCTCAAAAAAATCAAAAACGTTTTCGACATGGTTTCGGAGCAGTGGGCAGAAGTCTGGCGTCCGTCCAAGCAGCTGAGCTTCGATGAGAGCATTATTCGCTTGAAAGGACGCCTGTCTTTCAAACAGTATGCGCCACAAAAGAGACATCGCTTCGGGATAAAAGCTTTCGTCCTCGCTGAAGCTGCTACCGGCTACGTGCTTGCTGCCACCATTTACTCCGGGAAGATTGGCGATGGCGTTGGGGGAAACGTAGGCGAGCGTGAGATGCTTCACCTTGCCAGGAAGTACGCACAGCATGGGCATTGGCTGTATTTCGACAACTACTATACCAGTGTCCCACTAATGCTTGCTCTATCCAGCATGGGGTTCCATTCGTGTGGTACAGTACGGTCGAGAAAAAGGAGAAATGCGTAGTTTTGTCGTTGTTGTGAAACGTGGCCGACCAAGTAAGATCGAGAAGGCCAAGGCACCGCAGCGTGGGGACTCTTTTTTCATGCAATCCGGACCGGTCACTTACGTGGAGTGGCACGACAAACGGGAGGTCAAAATGTTGTCCACCCTCCCGATCGGGGCATCCACAACTGAGGTCCAGAGACGACCCAAAGGTTCTTGTGGAAGAAAGGAACCAGTGCAAAACCCCGATATCGTCGAGTCCTACAACGCGTACATGGGCGGTGTCGACCTCAGCGACCAGCTCATGGCCAGTTGTGGCCGGCTCATGAAGGGTCGGAGGTGGTACCTGAAGCTTTTCTTCTACTTGTTGGAAGTTTCGTGCCTCAACGCATCTGTTATTTGGAAACATCTCCACAAAGACGATCTGCAGAGCTTTTCCTTCGCTAACTTCAAGCGTGCGCTTATTGCGGGGCTCCTGAACGCAGATCCTGCCGATGACAGCAGCACAGAACCGGATGAGGTAAGTGCCGGCCCCGAACCCACGACTCCCACCAAATCGCAGCAGGACAGCGCACCGTCGACCCCATTCTCGCCAAGTACTCCGTCACGTGCTGACGATCATCCGTGCCGGCTTGACGGTAAAACCCACTGCCTTGTGCCCCTGGACCGCCGGACGACTTGCAAGTGCCACGTGCAGCGCAAGGACGTGCAATACATGTGCAAGCAGTGTGGTGTGCCATTGTGCCCTGCACCCTGCTTTGGGCGGTTTCACACCAAGCAGGACCACAAATTCGACGACCCGAACTTGAAGGACGCGCAGCGCCGACTCAAGGATCCCAACGGGCGCCCATTCAAGCGCGGGAGGAAGCGCAGTCTCCAGTCAAACAACAGCCCTGCGCACAACAAGCGCAAGACCTGAGGCTGTGCTTGGATCGCCTTCTGCTTTTTCGACGCGTAAAAACTTGCGACTCTACCGTTATGGGCATCAGCCCGGTGGGTCGTGCAGTCAACAAAAACTCTGGGGTTGCTTTCTACACCAAATCACGCACTTCTTTCTCCTACTCTCGCCGTGTCCGGTCTTACCAGAGTTTGCACGGAGGGAGTTTCCAACGTTTCTCACCGGAGTACTTGATCCTGGTCTTAGTATCCTACTCAGGCGGTTCGGATTCCTCGCACACTGCATGGAGCTAAAACGAAGAAAGTGGCACACACCTTCGAAAGAGGGGTGTCGGGCGAATACGCTTCGAAAAGGTGCAGCTGCAGGCGAGTGCCTGTTGGCTTCGTGCGGCCGTCGTCGTACTTCCACGCCGGCAGCGTCAACTGGCACGCCACGAGCCCGGCATGGTTCGCGTGTAGGTAGTACTGGTGGTTCCCCGAAAAGAACTCCTCCTCCCCGTCGAAGAGAGACCCGCCCGATCGACCTTTAAACGAACCTCCGACCGCACACTTCTGCAGGTTCGCGAAATGCCAACACGTCACCAGAGACTCAAACAGCCGCATATACTCCGAAAACTCCAACCAGCGGCTCTTCTTCGTCCCGTCGCAGAGCATATGCAGATCCCGCAACTGCTTGGCAACCGTCTCCGACACGCTTAACCCGGCGACGCACGAACCGTCGCCGTCCACCTCCTCCTGCAGCTTCACCAACGCAAAATTCCTCCGAAGCTCTCCGTCCTCGAAGGTGACCGCTTGCAGCACGAAGCAGTACGCACCCATCGCCAACCCGACCCGTGCATAATCTCTCTCGTTCACGACACCTCGCAGCAGTACCTTCGCCTCCTCCCCGTGGGTCCTCGACACCAGCACGCACAACCTGCCCTCCTCGACTCGAGCCTTCAAATTATCAATCCATAGCGACCGGTCTGAAAGAAGCGTATACAGCGTTGTTTCCGCCAGCCCCCCGGTCAGCAACTCCCACACCCTGGCCGGACTCGTCTGCGCTCTTTTGTGCACAAGTCCCGCATAGCTGCCAGAGAGCTTTGCCAGCACCTTTTCAACCAGCGTCGCATACACGGCACCTCTCTTCCGGCTGGTTAATGCGGCCATTGTATTTGTTCCCTTTTTGACGGGCACGAAGTCGTCCACGACCACGTAGTACCACGCAGTATCAACGAACACGCGCATCGTGTAGCAGCCGTAAGGATCTGGATTGGAAGGGTGTCTCAAGGGTCAGGACAAGACGTCTCGGTAGTCGAGAATCAAGCGAAGAGTCGCGTATCGGCGTATCAGCACAGGTGTCCCTCCCCCGACCCGCACCCCAACTTGCATCTTCCCCCCCTCTTGCTCCCTCGTGGTGCTTCGAACATGTGGGTCAGACAAAGCTTCAGACGTACCGCACGTAACATGCGTACATGGCAGTTAGACGTTTGTGGTGCAACAAAGATGGCGGCGTTTGTGGATATAACGGTCTTGCGGAGGTTTATCCGTGAGCGCACCTCCATTTTCGCCAGTAATTTCTTGTGAACAGTGCAAAGACGGCAGCTTCGTCACTGGAGATGTCTTCCATTTGTTGACTATGCTCCACAGCACCTTTGCACAGTTGTGACGTGCCAAGTTCGCAGAATTGAGACTGAATCTTCATCGAGTAATTGATTTACAGAGTTCCTGCACCAAAAACATACTCAATCCGTCTGCAGGGCTGAACTGTTCTTCGAATTCACCAGCAACAGGTAGCGAGCTGACTAGATGTGGGAGCCAAGCGTAGCTGAAGGGTCCCGGCTGCACATCGTCTGCATCTGGAGCGGTAATGCACGAGTGCTTGATGAGTTCGCTCATGCGCCTCCACTCGTACTCCACTGTCTGAGTTGTAGGCAGCACGTCTGCATCGTCGTCCGTCCCAACGCGGCCCAGAATCGAGTACCTTCGTGGAGTTTATGGACTTGCTGTTGCAGTGCGAGTGACACCTTAAACAGTGGTCTTGGAACACCGAATCACTTCCAACGCAAGGCCCCGAATGAACGGTTGAGCACACACATCGAGAACACAGACACACCTAGACGGCGGAAAGTCAGGGTCGACAAACATCTGGTCCTGTAGATAACACTGCGCGCTAATGTCGAGGATCGGATTGTTCTCGAAAAGGTAGGCGATGCCTGGATGCCTGCGATGAGTAGAAACGTCGACGCCATAGCCCTTCCCGCTCCCCGTCTTTTGACACTCGGGTAGACACGGCATGACGCGGTCGTTCCTACCAAAAGCCGACTCTCCGTAGTCTCTGACGAAGTCAGAGAAGGATCGGACGAAGGAGAGAGGTTGATCCACTTCCAGTGGAGGATACCGCGAAAAGCTCCGCACATAGGTTCTCAGGGCATAGCGCTCCGCTTCGGTGAGGAAGTCGGACGGAGCCGCATATTTGACGCGGGTAGGTGACGGTGCTGCCGCGTGGGGAGAAGAGGCATCCCTCTTTGCTCCGACCGAGAGGTCAGATTCTGAAGCAACATGCTGCCTCGGGTTGGTCGTTATGCGTGCCGGCCGGTCGCGGGCACAGTCCTCATGATCGTCGTCAAACGTGGCCTGCGACGCATGGATACGACTCCACGACTTCATCTCATGCGCCTTGGACTCTTGCTTCTGCATAATGATCAGTGGATGCTCCATAGTCCGCAGTTCGGTGTCGCCGACCTGACAGTATTGTTGGGAGGTCATCATCGATCCGGAGATCCCCGAGGCCCCATCATTTCCTATCCTGTTTCTGCACTGTGCATGGCACACAGCATAATTTGCATCCCGACGCGAAAACTTTGGTGTCACCCGTTGTTAACGCATTGCTTCATGCCGAATCACGGTGAAGCACACTTGAACGGGCCATTACGCGTTGTACGTTCTGGATCTTAGACAGCGTAAGGTCAAGGTGCAAGACACACCTCGAGTTGCGTATTGTCGTGCGTGAGCTCGACTGTAAACCGTCGATTGGCTTCGTCAATTCTGTAAACTGCACCTTCTTTATACGCGTCGTGAATGGTGTCGCCCACGCTCACAATGACATTGGTACCAATCCGGATTGTCTCTGGCGGAGGAAAGATGTCAGCCACGACGCCTGAACAAAATTGAGAAAAGTTTAGCGCAGAGTCAGGTGTTTCGTACCATCATCATGCCAGGGCCACAGTCGGGAAGGTCGGAAACCCCCATTGGCGGAATTAATAACTTCACCGTCGCGGGCAGTGGAACGTGGAAATCCAGAAATTTCCACGATTTCCATTTCCACGTGGATCCACGTCCCGAACCCTGGTTTTGGCTTCAAGTTTCGGCCCCTCCGCCTGAAAAAAGGGCTTTTACCTCGGTATTTCTGCTCTCTCAGAGCTTATTTCGCCCGGTTTGCGAAGAACTCAAATGAGTCCAAAAACTTTCCCTCGGTGGTGAACAAAAAAAACTTCCGCCGCTTGTACTCACGAAACGGATTCTGTTAATGGATTGGTCACAATCTGGTACTGTCTGAATGCTCCTTCTCCCCCTACGTTGTAGACTCAGTTCTGGGCAACACCCCTTCTCTGGCTGGCCTAAGTTCTAGTCCCTCCACATGTCCTCCCAGCCTGCGTTCCATCAACTTTTCGTTGGTGGTCCTTCTACATAACACTAAGAGATTGAATTGATGATTGTCGCTGCCACTACAATGTTCGAATCTGATTCGACTGACGATCTTTACCGACAGACAATTTAGCAGCCTAAGGGTAAGCTATCCTATCAACGACTATCTGGCGATGGTGGCATGAGTCACGGTCGGAGTTCTACTCCATGCACAGGAAGAGTCCGTCCTTCTTCTTTCCTAGTTGACAAAAGGAACAAAAGAACGACTTGCCCGTACAAGTAAATGCAGTTCTCGCCCCCTGCATGTCTTCCGTAGTTGCTTACTCAAAAAAAAAACAAAGCCGTTTTTTGTACACGGTGACCCCCCTCTGCCCTCGATCTGCGACGCCAACGCCAGCGCTGCCCTACGCCCGTGGCTGAGGAGCACGGCGGACCGTACGACCTGGGGGGCTGCCGGCGTGTTTATTGATCTTGGGCCGTCGGTCACCATCAAGCCGGACCACGGCCTGCCCGTCAAGCCCACCGGCGACCGACGCACGTTCGATGCCTCTTTGCCCGCCGGCAAGCACCCGCACAGCTACCGCGCCGAGGAGTTCGCGCTCTACAGCTGCCTGAAGTTCCTCCTGCGCCTCCTCCCGCCAACCCCGACGCCGCTCAACATCCTCGTCCTCAGTGACTCTCAGTCACTCCTGATGACGCTGAGCCACGGCCCCCATTGCCAGACGCAGCCGTACCCAATCGCGATCTGGCTGCACCTGGCCGAGTTGGAGTCGCTGGGTTACACCGTGACGCTGCAGTTCGTCTTCGGCCACTGCGGCCTCGAAGGCAATGAGAGGGCGGACAAGACCGCAAAACGTGGTGCACTCGCGTTCATGCGGGCGGCCACCGACGCCGCGGCCAAGAATCAACCCCCTCCGCTCTCGGCACGCCTCTGCGCCACGGCCGCTAACGGCCGCTATCGTTCCGTCCTCTGGCTGGAGAGCAGTGAAGCTGGAGCACGAGACGCCTTGGACAGGGCCACCCTCCTCAGGAACCCGTCGTCGTTCGCCAGGTTGGTCTTTGGCCGCCGCATCCCCCGCCCCAAGCACTTGGCACCACGGGCGGAAAGAGAGGTGCGGCAGCTCCGCACTGGCCACCACCACCTGGTGATGACCATGTACGCCACCGAATGGCGCGACCTCTCGAGGGCGGATCGCAGACAGGCGTTTCTCCCGTGCCCTATTTGCGGCACCCGGTCGTTGGCCCCGCTGCTCCACCTCTTCGTCGGGTGTGACGCCCCTGCAGCTGTGCAATCCCGGCTGACGATGGACGCCGATCTCGACGCGAAGAGCCGCCTCCGCTCGAAGCCTCCGCCCGCCGATGCCATGGAGCGCCTCTGGGCAATCCTCTTCGTCTTCCCGGAACTCGCCCTGGCCTACCTGCAGAGGTGCGGCACTCTGCCGAGCTACGCCATCCTCGCCGGTCAGGCGTCCGGCGAGCCCGTGGGTGGCGGCGCCAATCGCTCGATCACGCCTGACGCCGCCTCCTCGCGCTCCGCCGACTCGGAAGACGCGATCTCGCGCTGAGGGCGCTCGCCACCTGCTTGCGCGCTGCTGGCTGAACGGCGAGCTCGGGGCTGTTGCCCATTTGAACATGCAATGTAAATAGCCTCTATTCGAGCCAACCCGGCTTCTCCTGCAACAATTCTGAAACTGTATTGTATTTGGGACTAGATAATGGCGCTGAGCAAGCTTTATTTTTCCCTGGCGAAAAGCATAGCCGGGGCAGAGACAGCGGGCGCCGGCCTACGGACCGTGCCCAGTTACGGGCCAGTACACAGCCATAGTCAGTCCCCAACGTCCCGCCGGTGCCTCGATACCCGGCCGTCAAGGCCCTACGGGGAGAGGCACCGCAATCAAACAAGCAACCGTGTGCTCCGCCACACCACACCATCCTTTCATTCCACCATGCTTCCCACATTCCAACACTCTCCCCCCCTCCGAGTTCCAGTGGCAGAGAAAGAAAGAAAGAAGCCAGAGGTCTCCCGGGTCTTCCACCTGGCCTCACTCAACCGCCACCTGGCTGGTTTGTGTGAAAGGCTCAGATACTGGACACCCACGCACTGATAACCCCCCTGTTCCATAGCCCATCTCTCTTGCATGTGTCTTGTGTCTCTCTGGCATGCCTTCCGGCCCGAAGAGGCCCGTAAAGCCTGCCCGAAAACTGGAACGCGGCTCTCCTGAGCCGCCAAAAGAATGTGGTGCCTCTTGCAAAAAAAAAAAAAAAAAAAGCTTTTTTTTTTTTTTTTTTTGTGTCAGAACCAGGTCATTATGCAGACATGCGTTCTTTGCGCCACGCTTGTTCAACGGGAGAACCCCCCCGTTTGGGGTTCCACCAAGAGCCTGCCTGGGGGGCGCGAGCACCGACGCAGATTTACGTCACTAGTCCGTTTTGAGCCGTGCAGTGACAGATGCCTGTATCTGCGGAGCACTACGACACGCCTCAATGCAGGCGAAGTTGAGTTTGTGCCCCAAGCACCAAATCCAAATGGCAAATGGTACCAACTGGTCGCGCAGGCGCTAAAAGAAAATTACTCAAAACAAAATCGAAAACAAGAAATA
The DNA here is from genome assembly GCA_030068145.1 of Diplonema papillatum. Lineage (NCBI taxonomy): Eukaryota > Euglenozoa > Diplonemea > Diplonemida > Diplonemidae > Diplonema > Diplonema papillatum. Next base: position 16,978 of record JAPJBO010001753.1, read on the forward strand.
AATGAAAGCACAAGTATTTCTGAACACTCAAAGAACGCTCATCGAACACGCTGGCGCACGTTGCGTGCGCTTGTCACGTGTTCTTGGGCCTCCGTCGGATTGAAGTAGAGAGAAGGATTGGAGGAAAAAGCCCTTCGCCAAGACGAAATGATGTCTTTGGCCTCTGTGTAAAAAGGATAGGACGCGTACTTCAGCTTGCGATTGTCAGAGTGAAGTAGAACGGAACGCTCGTCTTCAGACCCCGTACTTGAATCGGTGTCACTGGAAGCTTTTGCATCTTCAAACTCACCAGCAAGGCCAGCCGAGTCGTCATCAGAGTCGCCCTCATCGTCAGGATTCCCTGGCCGTGTCAGCTGCTTTCTGGCTCGAACAGAAACCCCGTCCACGACAAAGGTTGTTAACACGTGTTCCATCACAGCAGAAGGAACCGTATTCCCTTCCCCAGTAGATGGCATGTTGAGAGCAATAAACAACAGCTTGCGCAATGTTGTTTCGCTCATGCCTTTCCTGAGGTAGGTTCTGATCAGCTTTACTCTGGAGAAAAGCCGCTCAACGCCAGCACTTCCAAGTGGGAAGACCAGTGCCATTTTCAAGACTTGGCATGTCTCCGGGAATCGGAGCTGGCAGTGGGTGTCGCGAAGGAAATCAAGGGTGTTCTCTGTGAATGAACATTTCTTGTTCACATTCGTCATTTGCTTCATGCGCACCAGTGCTTCAGGCAACTGCTCACGCACCGTTGCCTCAAAGGCCTGGCTGTAAAAAGGAGGCTGAACGGTCCACGTGGTCGCGCCTGTTGGGTGCACGGTCTTCTTCTCTTTCCTGGTACAGCAAAAGTGGGCAAAAAACGGGTTGAGTTTCTTGAGCAGCGGGTCAAGCCTCTGTGGCAACAATCGCGATGCAACATCACTCGGAGTTCCGCACGTCAGATCCACATCATGGAAAAGGCTTTCCACTAAGGGGCCGTTTGGATCGTACACACCCAAAGATGACAGCACAGGTAGATCCCCGAGTCTCTCTTCAACCAACGAAATGAGCCGATCCAAGAACGGCGTCGCAAACTCGCGATGGAAAGCGACAAAAAAGGCGTAATCTAGAGGCTGGCGATTCCAGGAAGGTGGCACTGCATCCTTGAGTTTTTCCCAGAAGGTTATGTACTCAACAAAGTGCAGTCTTTCTTCAGGATCTTCCGCTATCTGCTCGTCCGTCAGAGGAATATCACGCAGACGCCGAAGCCAGCTCAGGTAATACTCCTTTAGCTTCAGCACTTCTGTCCAACACGTGTCCGACCTTTGCAGGGATTGGCTCAGTTTCGAAAGAATGGGAGTTGCTTGTGCGAGCAGGCTGAACGATAAGCAAACAGTGTGATTCAGTTTCTCGCGAAGATGCAGGGCTTGTGGTATGTCTTTCTCTTCGCAAAGCCGGGCAATCGCAAGCAGAATGGGCTTGATGCACTCTGCTATTGTTTGAGCGGCGCGTTCATGGGAAACCCATCTTGTGTCGCCAGGTTCCACAAGTTCCAAATCTCGGAAGACAAAGAAGTTGTCGGTCACAGAACAGGCTTCCTTACACTCTTTAAACTTTCGTGTCTTGTACGAAATATCACCCTGTCCTTTCCGAAACAACGAAAAGATTTCTTCAGTTGCAGTGACTGATGCCTGTATCTGCGGAGCACTACGACACGCCTCAATGCAGGCGAGGTTGAGTTTGTGCCCCAAGCACCAAATCCAAATGGCAAATGGTACCAACTGTTCGCGCAGGCGTGTCTGTACACCCTTGTAGTCGCCTTTCATTGTACTGCAGCCATCAGTTGCGATGCCCATAGTTGTTGTCCACGTTTGAACATTATCTGCCATGCCCGCAATGTGAGCTGCGACGTTTTCCCCAGTCGCTGATTTGCGCAAAGGAAGTATGTCCCAAAAGACTTCTTCAACCCCCTCTTCCGACAGTATTTTGAAAAACAGTGCATGTTGTTTTGAGCGCTTTACGTCCTCTGCTTCGTCAAACATGATGCTCGTGAACTCTGACGCTTGAATTTTCTCCAGCACATGGGATTTGCACCACGAGTACAAAGAATCCACAATTACTTCTAGGAAGTACGGTGACGACATATTCAAACGCGTCTTGCAGAACGAACGAATTGAATCGTCAAACAGGGATACCAGACTGAACGTGTCACGAATGCTGGACATGGGCAGGTCGCGCTTGATGGTATCAACAATTGTCTGGATGACGAAGACCAGGTGTTGTGTGTTCATAAGGCGCTGTTTGAGGTCTTCCAAAGTGGAAGGCAGCTGGCAAGAAGACGGAAGACGCATCTGATCTTCCAACAAGTTCAGAAATGAACTCCAGGCCTTGTTATGACCCACGGTCTTCTTCCGGTGCTTTTCGATGTACTGTGGTAGGAGCCCCTTTTTGAAGACTTCAAAAGGAATGCACAGATTAATGAAGGCACGCTTTTTCTTACCCGCTGTCTGTCTACGACAGCATCGACAATACATTCCTTGACTTGTGCACAGAATCCACGGATTCGCTTTCAAGACCCCTCGGAAACGCTTGTTGGAGAACAAGTCGGGAGGGATGCACAAAAGCTCGAAGTCAGTGGGAAACATCGAGCCAGTACCACCAAATTGCGGAACACAAGCACCATCGTCTAGTCCGTACTTGGACCGTAAGAAGGCGCTTACTTCGTAGTCCAGCAACGACACATATGGCGCAGGACCTGCAATGCGCTTGTACTCCCGGGGCTTCGTTGCCTGCTTGCGCTTTCCAGCCGACCTGCTCGCCAGTATCTCACGCAGCGCTATCCTCTCTTCCAGGGTTTCACGGGTGAACTGCTCCTTTACCAGAAGCACCAGCTGACGGAGGTAGGCATCACTCAGGTACAGGTTCTTTGGTTCCTGAGGTCCACTTGTGGGGAAGCTAGGAAGAGCTGCCTGAGTAGATACAGCGTTCGGTGTTTCGGCTTCGACTTCCATGGCTGTTTGTACCTCTCCCTCTGACAGCCTACGTGCAGTTACTTCTGCGGCCATCTGCTTTTCCAGCTCTTCTTGCGCCGCCTTTGCTCTTGCTGCAGCTTCAACCGCTTCCTTCTTCTCCGCCGCAATCCTTTTCTCCTCAGCCACCCAGGCTTTCCCCGTCTCTCCCACAAGTTGCACCCATGTCTTTTTGCCGCCGGTATCACTTGAAGCAAGCTCGTCCGCCTTCTTCAGCAACCACACCTTCTTGGGCTGAGGGAAGTTCTGGGAACTGGAAAACCCACGAACTAGAAGTTGAAGGCTCAAGAACTCCTTCACGTCTGCAACTTCAGTGCCGACTTTTGCGGGCTTGACGGAGAAGAGGGTATTCTTTCCAGGCCATGGTTTGGGGTACGAGCGATGCACCACAGGAATGGTCTTGAAGTCCGCTGCGGTCCATAGCTCATACTCTGTGTGGTAGGCCAGGGATGGAATCTGGCCTCCTGGACCTGTAACTCCAGGTTTTCGCGAGCATCCCCCAAAGAGTGCGTTCATTTTTTCATTGCTTGCTCTTTCTTTCGGGTATTCCTGGTTGAGTATGAAAATGCTGCCAGAGTCCGAAAGCCGATTGTTTTTCCAATGTGTGTGAGGGATTTTCTAGCAAGAATCGGGTTGTCCGGGGGTTTCTCCAAAAGTTGGTTTCTCTTTTTCGGGGTGTTGGCAAAACCCTGCAAAGGCCCATCCTGCGACAAAGGCCTATCCTGCGACAAAGGCCCATCCTGCGACAAAAGCCCATCCTGCGACTACGGCTGCCCTGCAGCCACGACAGGCCTCTGTCCGTAGCTCTACTGAGGCAGACCCAGTATAGACCTGCCAAAACCCAATCCGAGGTAGTGTACCCCTCCCCAAGCCCGCCCCCGATTTCCTTTTTTTTTTTTTTTTTCGGTTTTTTACCTCACCCAACTGTACAGGTGCATAACCCCCTGGTCAGAACTGACAACCAGCCATACGGAGGCGAATGAACGGGACCGGGCCGACTGGAAAATCAGCGGTCAGTTGGGAGACTGGGTTAGACGAGTGAACGAACAATTCCAGAAGCTGACCTGGTCAAGGGGGCAATTCCCCTAGGAGGGCGGTAGAGAACGAGGACGGAAGGCGTTTCTACATTAACACTGTGCATATTGTTTTTTGGGTGAAGGTCATTCACATGGACGTTTCTACATTAACACTGCACATGTTGGTTCTTGGTTGTGAGTCAGTCCCACTTTTTGGCATATGGCTCTAGGTACTCTAGGTAGCGAAGACTGCGAAGTTCGGTAGGTCCTTTGTTTTTTGGAGAAGCAGCAGGAGGCCTATGCAGTTGGTTGTTGAGAAAACTTGAGGCAGAGTGGAGGGAGGGGGATATCTAAGTGCGGCGCGTCTAAGCTTCTCTAATACGTGACAATGTAGTGCGAAGTGTTCTAACATGGTGGTATTCGTTTTTAGGTGGCAATGCCAGCAAATGCCTTTTTGCAAGGCGTGTTTCCTCGCGTTATCACACAGGAAGTGTTTATTAACGCAGGAGTGACCGGTTCGCAGCGCTATCAGTGCTGTTTCGGCTTGTCTAGTTAAAGTTGGCTGTAGCCACGTGGGGAGGTGACCATCAGTGGCTCTGAAGTGATAATTATGTGGCCGGGAAGACAACCATTCCTTTTTCAGGGTCTCTACAACACGTGCCTTCGCAGAATTAAAATCAAGTGGGGCGGGAGTAATTAAGCCAGTGGCAAGGCGAGCAGCATTGGCGATCCTGTCTGCGTGTTCGTTCCCCATTATGCCACAATGAGCAGGAACATGGTGCAGGACAATATCTGCAGACTCGTTGGCAGCTATTTCTCTCAGGAGAAGTAGGATTTGCGTCGCCAGGGAGTCAGTTTGTCTGAGACCGTTTTTAAGGGTCTGCAGACAGCACTGTGAATCAGACAGCAAGACAATCTTTTTACCAGTTAAGCATGGAAGCACATGCTTAACGGCAATAATGCCAAGAAGTATGGCGACGAGTTCTGCACGGTCAATGGTGGCAAACTTCCCACCACTCGTCATGAGCTCAAGGCTATTGCTAGTAAGCCGACGCAATCGGATTTTACGTCCACCAATTTTTCGCGGGAATGAGCACAGCAATTCATCCGGGATCGCGTTACGAGTGGCGAGAAAGCAGCCGGATCCGGTATTGTCGTTACCAGGCGACTTCGAAGCATCAGTGAACACGCGCAGGTCGGGTATAAAGTACGAGTTGACCGCCTTCCGTGCCGCCAGCCGGTTGCGTTCGCGGGGTTGCTTCTTGTGAACACCAGGGCACACCGGGACGATGCGTATCGTGGGCGGGAGATTCGAGGAAGGACATATTTGAGGGCCGATGAGCTCCTGTGGTTGGACGAGCAGGAGACCAGTGTCAGCTAGTTCGGCGCGCGCGGAGTGCACCCAAGAAGATTCAGTGGGGCGGGACTTGACGCAGTTGTCGTGTGCACGGGTGTGGGGGAGTCGTCTCAGTCGTTCGTAGAGGGTGCAGCTGAGCTTCTTGCAGATGAGTTCAAGAGGAAGAACGTGAGCTTCGAGATGTAGCGAGTGGAGCTCAGTTGACAACGGCAGACCAGTGATAATGCGTAAGGCGCGGTGATGATCCATCTCCAGAGCATGAAAATCGCTGTAATGCAAGCCAGGGCCAAAGACCCCAAACCCATACAGCAGGACCGGCAGCACGTACGTCAAGTATGAGCAGACGCAACTTTAGTTGAGACGGCCTTCAGGTTGGACAGGCGAGCATTGAACCGGAGTCTGACGTTGCTCACGTGTTCGGAGAACGAGAGTGAAGCGTCAAAGATAACTCCTAGAAAACGCGCCGCTGGAACATTGCTGAGCAAAGGGGCGGACGAGATGACCACATTATCGTAGGTAAGGAGGGCGTTCAGGATTGAGACAGGATCGGTGAGTTCAAGTCCGTTGCAGAGCAATATCTTGTGTCCATCAATGCGGTTCAGGCACCGATTGTTCGTCTCTTTCGCTTTCTTGGATAGGCGGAATGTACAAGTCGTTGGATCGATGAGGTCACTCGGGAGTAACTTTGCTCCCGAGAGGAAGTCGAGCGAAAGGCGCGTATTCGAGACTGTTGACGGGAAGTGGACGTCGATGTTGGAAATGGCATCACTAGGTCCAGCCGGAAAGTAAACTACATGGGTTTTGCTCGCAGACATTACCATTTCGAAGTCATGCGCCCATTCGTCGACAGCACTGCAGACCTTTTGCGCGAGATCTTGAAGTTCGACATCCGAGTAAGCGCTGCAGACAACAGCTAGATCGTCCGCATACAACGAGAAAGTAAACCCTGGGATTAGGGCTTCAAGTCTGGCAGCAAGGGGATCGATGTAGCACAGGAAGAGCATGGGTGCCAGAACTGTACCTTGAGGGACACCTTTCACAAGATTGAAGTACTGACCCAGGGTACCATTAACCTTTGCCGCAGCTCTGCGTCCGTGCAAGAAGTGGTCGATCCACCTTTTTAGGCGTCCCGAAATGTTCTTCTCAGCAAGCTGAGACCGGAGGATCACCTTGTCTACTCTGTCAAACGCTTTTGATATGTCAAAAAGCAGTAAGACAGACTTTTTACCAGCCGAACGGGCCTGCGCCAGTGAGTGTTGCACCGAGGCAATTTGCTCTTCCGCGGAGCGACTCTTCTGAAAACCCGCCTGGGCAGGATGAATCGGGTTGGGCGACAGGGCGTAGTTAAGACGTACTAGTACCATTCTTTCAACAAGCTTGGCAATGCAACTGGTTAGTGCTATGGGTCGGTAGGAGTCCAGTAGCTCAGAGGGTTTGTCAGGTTTGAGAAGCATCCGTATATGTGCCTCTTTCCAGCTGGGAGGGACGATGCTTTTAGACCACGAGAGGTTGACCAGGCGAAGTAGGATGCGTCTGGAGGGGTCGTTGAGGTGGGACAACATCAGGTTATTAACACCGTCCGGGCCAGTGCTGGTAGAGGGCTTGAGGTCCAGCAAGGCTGCTTCGAGTTCTTCCAGGCTAAAGTTAAAGTCCATGGGATGAGTCGAAGTATCAACAGGTGGTGGAGACACCTGCCCTGCACATACTGCTGCAAGATGGTTCCCCATGGCAGTTGCTTTCTTTCTGTCATCGTGTTCATACTTCCCGTCGATGAGGATCGGCGGAACGGAGGGATCATCGTCGTCAGCGTCAGTGAATTTCATCGCCCGGTGAAAGTCCGCAATGTTTGATGTGCGCGAAAGTGTTGAGACCTTTTTTTCGATGTGCCCAGCTTTGGCCTTGTTGATGAGCTTGTTTATCTTCGACTGTGCATCGTTCAGTAGTAGACTATCTTTCGCAGGGTCAGATCCAGGTCGGGAGCGATCAGATAGGGTTGCGCGCAGCAGGTCCCTAGCCGTCAGAGCAGCACGGATTTCATCGTTGAACCAGGGTTTACCGCGGCGAGTCGAGGAACGAGGAATATGGAGATCACGCGCGTCACGTAAGGAACGGGAAAACTGCTTCGAGAATGTCACGATATCGTTCGTTTGAATTTTTGCAAGAAGTGAGTCAGCCGAGGTTCCAAATGCATCCCAGTCAGCTCTGTTCCACCGGAAGGGTTTTAACGTCACGGAAGGTCTGGTGTGGATTTCAGGTAAACAGAGTAGCATGGGGGCATGGTCAGAGCCGCCGGTGACATCCAGCGTTTTCCAAGAGGCAGTCATGTTACACGGAGCGAGTACAAGATCCGGCGAGGTTTTCGAACGAGGACGGGTGGGCGTTTCGGGGTTGTTGCAGACTGTGACGTCAGAATTCAGTATCCAATCAGCAAGTGACTTACTACGGGAGGAAGGCACCGACTGGGCTTCCCAAAGGGGATGGTGAAGGTTGAAGTCACCGGCTACTATCGCATCGGAGGAAAGCCGTTTTTTTAGCCCATGGTCCAGAGGTTACCACACCCACACAGGGGTTTGAGGGTCGGTGGTTCGATTCCCGCCGGAAATCGTTTTTTTGGGTTTTTGAAACAGCCCCAAAACCGACCTTTTGTCCATCTGCACGCCAGATTTTAGTCGCCACGCGAGCTGATTGCTTGCCCAGAATCGCCAGGGATAGCTCTTTCCATCCCAAAAAAAATTTCCCAAAAAATCCAAAATTTTGACCCAAAACGGGCTGCTTTTCAGACGGAATATCTGTGACACTTTTTCGTGGAATGGGTGCTATTAATCACAGTGAATAAATAGCTATTTTTTTTTTTTTGGAGCGCGGGACACTGGACTTGCCATGTTGGTACAGCGGGGCTGCCGGTATCCGGTTGCTTCCGGAGCGGTAGTCCAAAGAAATGCTTCTTCAGCACACTGTGAACGCCTGTCTCACAGCGACACGGGACTGGCCTGCGCGTGACTGCTAACAGGTCCGACCCGGTAAAAAAACCCGCGATGCAGTGACTCTACCCCCTGCATCAGGGTGGATCCGCTTCGTCCGGTCGCGCCCCACCAGATGCAATGACGATCCTTGCCACCCCTCGGGCTATAGAAAAGCTCAAGCGGTGGAAGAGGTCCTGGCAGGCGGCCGAAACGGTCCGGTCTTCACGGAGGGCGTTGGCGCGGGCAATGTGCCGCAGCTCCGTGATTGCTCCTGGGCACCAGGCCCCGAACGTGTCTACAACTAGCGGCACCGCCTTCCATTCCCGCGGGTCTGGCTCATTGGCGATGATTGCGTTGTAGACACGCTCCTTGACGGCTACAGCGTACGCGGCTGCTGCGCCCCCTGGCTCTGCCGCCGCCCGGGCTGCGTAGTGCGGCTGCGAGAGTTGTAGGGGGTACGTGACAGCGACGTCAAGTAGGACGGTGGTGCCATCCCGGACGTAGCTGATGTCCGGGCGCTTGCGCCGCGCGTTAGCGAACACGGCTCGCTCGATGGAAGGACCGAGCAGTCCTCGTCGAGCGAAGTCGGCGACGATGTCGCGCAGCGCGTTGTGAAGGCGCGTTCGGCGGCCGCTGCCGAAACACGTCTGGGCGTGCGATCCGTTGACGTCGGTCGCACCGTGTCCGCAAAGGCGGCACTCCCCCGGCGCGGCCGCAATTGGAAGCCCCAACCGAAGCCGGACTGCCACCGCCAGCTCGGCCGGAGACAACCACATTGCGGTATCCGCCTCAGGGTTGCCGTACAACCACGCCGAAGCGTGCTTGCCGGAGCCGCTTTGGATCCGCGCCCGGATCCGGTCTTGAGCCCGGGTCAGGGCCTGACCCTGCAGTTGGCCGGAGTGGCCGAGCTCCTCCGTCAGCGACTCGAGAAGGTTCTTCCTCTTCTCGGTGGCCAAGGCGGACGACCATGCCTTCTGTCCTCGCCCCTCGTACTCGGCTCGTGCCTGCATGACGTCCTGGATCTTCTCCAGGACGGATTCATAGGTTGCAAGGCGCGGGTCGACGAGGGACGCTTGGACGGTGTCGTCCTGCTGCCACGTGAGGTGTGGCAGCAGGGCCGGGGCCACGAGGGCGGGGAGATGCGGCCCCCCGTCCAGCGCCGCGGCGATGTGGGCAATCCCGCTCACGTCCGCACAGCTGTGGAGGCCGAGGCCGCCCATCCTGACGGGGAGTGACGCCTGTGTCCACGACGCGTCATCGGTTTCGATCCCGGTGATCGTCGCGAGACAGGACTGGGTGACGCGGTCGATGCCCGCGTAGTCGAAGACGGGCCCTGTCGCGCGCATAAGGTGCACCACTCCAACGAAGCCGGCACAGAACTTCGTCAGCGTGAGCGCCACGTGCGCGTCAGGTAGGGACGCGATCACCCTCAGCTTCCTCTCGGCGCCCTGTGCCACCCGCTCAACGAACGCGCGGATCTTCTCCGGCGATCCGCACGGCACACCCAGGTGCTCGATCTCATCGAGGGAGCACGTCTCGATGCCGTCTAGGCCCGCCGGTACCTCGGCGCCCGGGGCAATCGCCAGTCTGCACTTGCCCCTATTGAGGCTCAGACCGACTGCTGCGGCTCGCCGCTCGAACTCGCACAGCCATCGCGCGATCGAGTCGAGTTCCCCGCCCGTTACCCCGTCGTCGAGGTAGAACGTCAGGAGCTCGAGGCTGGCCTGGCTCAGCGCTGAGTGGTTGGGCGCGGCCTCCGGCTGCTCCTGAGGTGCCGGCTCCTGTGCTACTGGCCCGGCGCCCTCCGGATCCTCGGGGGCGCCTCGCGGTATCTGGGCCACCGGCGCCGGCGGAATCGGGCCCGGGGGCGCGAGGGCCGGCTCTCCGGGCTCCGCCGGGCCCCCGCCGTGGGCTGGGTCCTCGGGTGGCGGTTGCGCTGGCCCGGTTTTTTTTTTTTTTGGAGCGCGGGACACTGTACGCCTTTTTTTTTTTTTTTTTTACGGGTTTTTTTTTTTTTTTGGAGCGCGGGACACTGTACAAGCCATGTTGGTACAGCGGGGCTACCGGTATCCGGTTGCTTCCGGAGCGGGAGCCCAAAAAAATGCTTCTTCAGCACACAGTGAACGCCAGTCTCACTGCGACCTGGGCTGGCCTGCTAGCGAGCAGGTCCGACCAGGTAAAAAAACCCGCGATGCAGTGACACTACCCCCTGCAACAGGGTGGACCGCTTCGTCCGGTCGCGCCCCACCAGATGCAATGACTATTCTTGCCACCCCTTGGGCTACCTGAAAGCTCAATTGGTGGAAGAAGTCCTGGCAGGCGGCCGAAGCGGTCCGGTCTTCACGGAGGGCGCTTTTGCGGGCTATTTGCCGCAACTCCGTGAGTGCTCCAGGACACCACGCTCCGAAGGTGTCCACGACTAGCGGGACAGCGAGCCATTCCCGAGGGTTTGGCTCGTTGTCGATTATGCCGCGGTACTTGCCTTCTTTGACAGCTGTTGCGTAGGCTGTCGCCGCCCCCCCTGGCTTCTCCGCTGCCCTCTTAGCGTACTGGGGATTCGATGGCTGCAGGGGGAAGGTGACGGCGACATCTAACACAACGGTGGTGCCGTCCCGGACATAGCTGATGTCCGGGCGCTTCCGCTCCGTGTTCGAAAACACGGGGCGCTCGACCGCCGGGGCCAGCAAGCCACGGCGGGCGAAGTCAGCGATGACGTCGCGGAGTGCATTGTGCATTCTCGTCCGGCGGCCGCCGGAGAAGCAACTACGCGCGTGCACTCCGTCAACGTCTGCCGAGCCTGTCCCGCAGAGACGACAGATGCTCGGCATGGGGGCGATGGGCAGCCCGAGCCGAAGCCGGATGGCCACCGCGAGCTCCGCGGGGGATAGCCACAGCCTGGGGTCCGCCTCCGCGTTGCCGTAAAGCCACGCGGACGCATGCTGGCCGGAGCAGCTTTGGATCCGCGCCCGGATTTGGACCTGCTTCAGGGCCAGTGCCGGCCCTTGGAGCTGGCCCGACCGGCCAAGCTCCTCTGTCATCGAGTCAAGGAGGGCCTTGCGCCGCTCGCCGTGAACCGTCGTGGACCACACTTTCTGTCCACGCCCCCCGTAGTTATCCCGTGCCTGCAGAACGTCCTGAATCTTCTCCAGGACGGAATCAAAGGGTGCAAGGCGCGGGTCTTCGAGGGACGCTAGAAAGGTGTCGTCCTCGTTGAGAAGCATCGCGTGCGGCAGGACGTAGGGGGTCACCAGGGACGACAGGCAAGCCTCGCCGTCAAAGGTGGCCGCGATGTGCGCGATCGCCGCTGTATCTGCGCAGGAGTGCAGGCCCAAGCCGCCCAGCCTGACGGGAAGGGAAGCCAGGGCCCAGGCGGATGCGTCCGTCTCTATGCCCGTGATCGTCGCCAGGCAAGACTGCGTGGCCTGATCGATGCCAGCGAAGTCAAAGACGGCCCCCACTGCGCGCATGAGGTGGACGACGCTGACGAAGCCGGCGCAGAACTTCAGCAGTGTCAAAGCCACATGCGCATCAGGGAGGGAGGCTATCATCCGCATCTTCCTCTCGGCGCCTTTGGCCGCTTCTTCGACGAAGACACGCATCTTCTCGGGGGAACCGCAGGGGACGCCAAGGTGCTGAATCTCGTCTAGCGGACAAGTCTCGATGCCTTGCAGGGCCTCGGGGATTGTGGCGCCGGGGGCGACGGACAGCCTGCACTTCCCCCGGTTCAGGCGGAGCCCGACCGCTGTCGCCCTGTCTTCGAAGTCCCGCAGCCAGCGACCGAGGGAGTCGAGCTCCCCCCCGGCCGCCCCGTCATCGAGGAAGAACGTCAGGAGGTCAAGCTCCGCCTGGCTCAGCGCCCCCTCAGGGGCGCCCCGGGCTGCCGAGGATCCTGCAGGTGGCGGCGACGCTGCTGGGTCCCCCGAGCCTGGGGCCTGCGCCGGCACTGGCGGGGTGGGCTGCCCCCCGATGGCGCCAGCAGGCTCCGGCTGACCGGAGTCCCGTACGGGCGTCGCGGAGGCAGAATCGGCGGGCACCTGCGACGAAGCCAGGGCCGCGGGGACGGGCGGCTGTTCTTCGGGGCTCGGCGGAACAACGACATCGTGCAAGGCGAGGCTGAAAAGCAGCGGCCCCAAGGGGTCCCCTTGTTGGACTCCGCACTCGGAGGAGATCTCCCGGTCGCCCACCACTAGCGCGGAGTGTTTCTCGTACGCTGCCAACGCGTACCCCAACAGTTGGGGGGCGTGTCGGTTGACACTGCGGATGATCGCTTCCCGCCGCAGCATATTGAAAGCGTTGGCGAAGTCGATCTGCAGTATACCCCTGTCGGTCACGTCTCTGTCGCGGTACAGGGCCGCAACCCTGCGGATGGCGTGCACGCCTGCGTCAGCCCCCGCCTTGACACTGACACCGACTTGCCCACTCCGCAGGAGGACGTTCGCCCCCAGGTCCTTGATTGCCCGGTCGGATGCGAGGACCTTGCCGGCCACCCGGCGCAGGATCTCCCCACATGCAATGGGCCTGATGCCGCCGGACTTCTTAACCAACGGGACGAGCCTCGCCCCGAACAGGTACGGCCGGGCGGCTGCAGCCACCCTACCGGAAGAGAGGGCCCAGACCGCGTCTGCCACTGCCTCTTTGAACGACCCGGAGACGTCCCACAGGTCGAGGAGGTGCTGCGCAGACAGGCCGGACGGGCCGGCGGCGGTGCCTTTCGGCATCTTCTTCAGCACCCGGCGGATGACGCCCGGGGAGGGCTTCGCAACGGCCACGGGCCGCAGGCTGCGGTCGTCAGGCAGCTCGGGGGCAGGGGGGTGCAGTTCCATCAGGGCCGCCAGCGTGGCGTCGTCCGCCGGAGCAGTCTGCGCCGCGGAAAGCGCAGAGACGGCCCGCGAGTAACATCGGTCGCGGGCCCGCCGGAGGACCTGCCGCACGGTGGCCCCGTCCAGGTCGTCCACGGACTCGACGTCCGTTTGCAGCTCGAGCCTGTTGTCGACGTCGTCTGCAACCGGGTAGGTTCGCCGGCGCGCGCGGCGTTCGGCCTTCCCGGCTGAGACGGCCCGGGCCTCAGCCCACAGGGTGTCCAGCTGCCCGGCCCTCCAAAGGCGGACGCGGCGGCGGAGGGCCTCCGTCACCGCCTTCCGCCCCCCCCGGTGGGTGGTCGCGAGGACGAGGGGGGCGAAGGCGTACGCCCGCAACCACCCGGCGTCATCGGTGGCTGCCCTGAGGACGGTCTCGAAGAGAGCGGAGACCTGCGGCTTTGCGGCTGC